>JANBQC010000518.1:0-20564 GCA_027576995.1 Dimargaris cristalligena
GGCCACGTCCGCTGCTGCTGCTGGTGGGCCTCCCGTCTCGTCGCCGGCCTGGTCAGCGGCCAGCCACCCGACCCTTCACGTCACTAACCCTTCGCTTACCAACAACAACCACTCGAGTAATAGCTCCCCGCAAAACGCTGCGCCAACTATTCATCCGACTTCTTCTTCCGCGGCGGCCCCGGTCGGGGGGGACTCTCGTTACCCTCATTACCAACAACAATCGGGGGCAGATTTTGCCGTCTCCCCGCCTATGCATATTTCCCCATTTGCGGCCATGGGTACCCCACCGCAACCCTTCACCTCGTCCATGTCTGCGTCTGCATCTGCGTCCACTTCTGTGCATCCCCAACCCCCCGTCTCCTCGCCCCCTAAACTGGTCACCAGTCCACCCCAGGTTCCGCCCAACCATCCCTTGCCGCCGCTGCCCTCCCTGAATGGCGGTGGTGCCCCCCCTCCTCTGGCCTCGGCTACCACCCACCCGGCCCCACCACCGGCCGCCCCTAGCTCCAATGATCCTACTGCGGCTACCATGGCCCATGCGGGCTCCCAGTCCACGGACACGATGAGCCTAGCCGCCTTACGCCACCAGCTCAGTCTAATCGACGGAGACCCCGTTCCCCCCGAAAAACGCCTGGCGGGGTTCCAAATTGCCGTCTATGACAAACTCACCGCCACCCTGGACCGGTTCAACAAGGATATGAAACTGCGTACGGCCCACCTCCTGGCCATTAACCAACACCTTAACCACGGCGAAGAAATCGTCGAAAAGGAGAAACGGTTGCTGACCACGATGAAACGTAAAATTGATAATAACATCGCGGTCCTGGAAACTAAACACGAGGAACTGAAAGTACAACAAACCGTCATTAGCAAAATGCCCCATACTACTGGATCGGGGTTGGCTACCCCCCCGGCGGAATCCCTGTTCCGGGGTCGGGAACCGGCCCACGAACAGCTCTTTCATTTGGTGGCGGAGGATAACGCCCTGGAGGATACTATCTATTACCTCGGTAAAGCGCTCAGTCTCGGCCAGGTCGAATTGCCGGCGTACCTTAAAAGTGTGCGGGCGTTGGCGCATGACCAGTTTTTGTGTCGGGCCCTAATTCAAACGATACGGCAGCGGTGTAATCTTCCCCCTACGTAGACAATTGGGACATATATATATATATATATATGGGGGGGTGGAGAACGGCGAAAATAGCTGAGCAGGGTGGGAGAGGGTCATTCTCGTATTCTTGTAATTGTCCACCATTATCTGATTCAACTTTGCTGATCGGGAACTCCCCTCCCCCCACCTCCCCATAATTCTATATGTTCACCCCCCTCCTACCCCAGTTGCTTCAACAACGAATACATTAAAACTTATATATTCATTGAAGCCCCCCTCCCCTACTATGAAAGCTGGCAATAAGATTTTGAGAACCATACCATGTAGCCCAGCAAGTATTGTTTCATTTCGAATTAAGAACCATCACCTCACTGATATGTACATGGGTTTTTTTATAGATACTCAATGACCGCCCAAAGCGGGGAAGTGTCCCCAAATAGTAAAGTTCAAGTTCATCAATAAAAGTAGAGGTGCATCGGCAATCTACCTAATCCCTGGCTATTAGCGGGTTATTTGTTCGGCGGTTTAGCAGTCGAGGTTTTGGCCACGGTGGTCTTTTTACTGGTAAAATTTTTAAGGTCACGTACTTGTTTATAACCCGGCGACAACAGCTGAGCCGCCTGCGTAGCTATTCCCGTCTTAGTCTTAAAGTGCGTATAGTCCTCATCCTTAGTTTTGGGGAGGTTGTTTTTCTCCGCCGTGAGTTTCTGGAACTTATCATCTTTGAGGGATAACGTCCTGTCGTAGAAGGGACGGTCCTTGTAATCGACATTTGCTTCGGCGAACCCTTTGGAATAGCCATACCGAAATTTGGTGATTAGGCCGTGTTGCTTAGTAGCGGCGGGTTTGGAGTTCGCGGCTGGGGCGGGGGCGACGGAATTTGATTTGGGGCTGGCTGGTGCGGGGGTGACTTGAAGGGGGACGATGATGGTGAGGCCAAGTACTACCACGAGCCAGACCAGGGGTTTGGATACCCGGGGAAGCGAAATAAGTTTGGTGGGATACATGTCAGATGAAGAGTAGTGAAGGTGTAACGAGGTGCTGGTGTAGTGGGTAATATGGGAATTATCTAAAACTATTAATCCAGATGAAGTCGAAGGGGACGGTCGAGTGGGTGAAGTGGTATAGCGGGAATGATACCAAAAAACGCACCGAATACTTTGGGCAATGGAATCAATTATTATGCAGAGTGGTGTGTATATAAAAACGGAGGGAAATGGAAATACGTTAACTAAAATCAGCCGAGGAATACGATAGTTGTTAGTAAATGGCAGCGGCACCGACGGTATTTATGCCGTTACCAGGATGCGCGTAATTAAACGCGTTTTTTTGATGGTGTTAAAAACGAGTCTAGTTGAGGCCGCCGACCCGCATAGCGGCGAATATAGTATGTGTGTGTGTGGTGGGGGGGTAGTTTCCCTCCCTCATTCCTCTCCCTTTGATCGACAGCCTTCAGCGGCCGCTCCATCGAGTAGGTGGGTAGAGTAGTAATTGTGTGTATGTCGCTCGACAAAGAGAGCGGGCCCAGTCCGATTGGCTATGCCATGAACGGTCCAAGAAAGCAAAGACTGCTCTACTTTTGTACCCCCGTTCCGAGAGTCCCAATCAATCGCATTTTTCTCCTCCCGTTACATTATACTAGTTGCTTACGTCTATCCGCTCGAAATGATCGACAGCCTAGCCCCTCGAACGGGCTTGATTGTTGGGGGCTATCGCTATACCCAACGTTAACCAATTATTTAACGAACGGAAGGGGGGCGGAGGGCATAAGGTATACGGGGAGAGAGTGCGTGAGGGGGAGAGGGGTTTTAGCATCGCGGCCTAGTCCATATTTATGAGATCGAGACTGAACAAAGGCGGGGGAAGCCCTTCATTTTAGTTCGTCGTAGGTATTGTATGGGTGACCCATGTACCCTCCATTGTTTTTTGGGTGGGGGGGAGCCGTGGGGTTCCAATTAATTCAAGGCCACGTCCCCAATATAGAAGCTTCGAATTAAGCTCGCCTAGCACGGTGGAGTAGCACGGTCAGGCGGGCATTTTCCTACCCGGAGAATCCATTGAAACGGGCTAGCATTTTCGATGGATGTAATTCCTATCTCCTCCCCTCGTCCCCGTCCGCTGGCCCAGGTCTATCGGGAATCCCGTTCCCTTCAAAAATGCCGATTCGCCGAGTTGGTTTTTCTTTTTTCGTGTTTTTGTTTGGAACTCCTCTGCCTTACGCGGGGGTTCGAGGGGAGGGGAAGAGTCATTCGGTCACCGTGGAGCGACTTCAACACCCGAAGCACCGAAAGGTCGCCTGTCCCTGTTATCCCGGGAACCCCGCCTGGCGAAGGACGGATACGGTACTGGTCAAATTTGGTGCCAACGATGAGCCTGAAGTGTAAAGCGGAAATTACACCCGTAAACCCGGGTTTGTTATGATTCAATAAAATAAATAGGTATAATTTGGAATTTATATATATATAGCCTATCCCATTCAACTCATTACTCAGCGGTAAATACGCCCACTCCCCTTGACCTAGCATTATAACTCTCGCACACTTAGAAAGGTTCGCTATTTTCCGAATCACTCTGCTTATTGGAACCTCGCCCGCTTCCCACCAAGTCTTCTTGCCCATCCCCTCCTTACCCAGTCGTGCCAACTATAATTACATTAAGAGCCGTATATCGCAATCATCAAACCGAAGAGACCCACTACCCAAATGATGAAGCAGTCACATAACCTTTCTGATGAAAAGCTGCTATCTAAAGGACAATGGCCAGTTACCGGCCCCATCGGTCATATTAAATAATATATTAAACCTTATTCATATAAACAACCTCTCAAAAGGGCATTGCTATCAGGGAAGGGGAGGGGTAGGGGTAGGGACCACCCAGCTTTATCCTAATGGGGTACGTGGCCTCTTCTTGGGCATATTGAAAGATCAGTGATAAGACTTGACCCAACTCAGACCTTATAACCAAAAGGGATATTTAAGAATCCCAATTTGAGATGCTTAACTTGGACTGTTGTCTGGAAGGTAATGTAGCAGGTCCTCAAATCACTACCGACACTGCTATGTCAGAATATTTCCCGGATGGGGGCGTATTTCCAGCCAAAGTTCCTTCTGTGAAGTCTCGTAGTTGTCCATTAGGGCATTTGCCTGCCATTTGTATTCCAATTCACCAGGCACCTGTAACACATACCCAGTTTAATGTGGGTCACAATACTAGTCTCATCTGCTCCCTTCCGGCAATTACCATAGGCCTTTAGCGCTAATGATTTCTAGCCCAATATAATATAGGTGGAATTCAATACGCCAGTAAAAGATTTGGAGTATAATGTAAGTGGGAAATGAGCTGGATAATTGTTTTTAACCTATATAACCTACTTTCTTATACGGAATATATATTCTACATTCATATTAAACTTCTTCCCCATTATTCCTTTAGTGCATACATATAATAATCCAGGCGTATCAGTTAACCTAATCATTTAAATAAATGCGAGAGGTTCAACTGGACCCCATAACCAAAAATTTGTTGGATTAGGCTGTGGCATGCAAACGGAGGGAAGTGGGAATAGGGTTAATCGGGGTATTGGGTAGGGATGTTTAATGAAAGGACCTCCCCGAACTAGGGTGAGGCGGGGGCACTTGGTTTTGGTAACAGCCGGCGGGGGTAAACCCACTTGTTCTGCTAACTCTGTTATTAGCCGAGTGGCCTGTCGCAAGGTACAAACTATTGGCCGAAAATGACTATCTTGCATCGTTTCCCCCCTCTATACCTATCGGCTGAAACTCGATACAGCCGTGTCGCATTTCACCCAAATCGATTCGTTACCCAGAATGTACCTTTGTAGGCCAAGTAACGAACATACAAAGTATAATACGAGCGAGTGGCCAAGTACACTAGCTATAAGTTGGCCTTCAGGCTCGGAAGACTCGGGGCTCACCCTTTAATAATTGATAAAATGGAGGCTAGCCCCCCTCCCTATAGACTCGGAATGGTCGATGTTATTCTCAAATCCGACACCCTCTATTATTTTATTTTTTTGGCACTGGGTACAAATGGGCGAGAGAGACTGGTTATCCAATCCGGCCCCTTTATTCCACCAACTTCTGGCGGGCCAATAATGGCTATCTAGCCTCGTCCAATTCCGATTGAACGGAATGGGGGGGGAGAGAGCCTACATACCCCACATTATAAAGAAGGCCCACCCACAGGAGCCAAACTTCCTTGTGTATAGCGATATTTGCAGAAGAAAAGGTCAACCTAATTGGCAACGCAAGCTACGCTTCACTGTTAACCGGGTCATGAGGTGGCCTAGCTTGCCAATAACCAGTTGGGTGAAGCTGACTATGGTAAACAGGTGAGTTGGCTGCACAGCTGTATGGCACCGCGAGTCCAACTCTTTTCCTATTATTTTATCGAAAGCAGTAGCCACCCACCCTAATGGGCCCCAGGTGAAGGGTGACCATGTCTTCGACCGGGTTGGTAGCCACTATGGACCCCCCCCTTGAAGCCCATGGAATGGCAATTTATATATACATATATATATATATATAAATTGGGCGCCGCTGAACAAGACTACTTTAAACTATGATATCTTTCCCCTACGCTTTCGCTGTTTAATCTTTAACCTCGGCCCTATTTCATCTCTTGGGACCCCCTAATTTCGGACGACCTTTTTTTCTAATCTTACATTCTGTTATTTCATTAACCCAAAGTGTGTTTGAGTACCACCCCCCCTCCTCTCCGCTGCCTCTTCCCGACCAACATTCGACCAACATGCGAGTTTCCATCCATATCTACGCAATTGCCACCGGCCTTGCGCTTATTTGGCATACCCAGGCGAATTTACTCAAGGGAACCGCTGGCGCTCGTATGTCGACTAGCCCCGCGTTAGATTTAACTGGCTATCCCATCCCCCCGACTAAATTGAAACATGAGACGGATTTTTCGACGGGTTTACCAACTTTAAGAGAGCGCCACTTCAATGAATTCGTGGCCGGCAAGAGTGCACCATCTACTTGGCCCCAGGAAGTAAGTCTATAATCATTAATTTAATGGGCAGTGACCCAATGCCAATACCACAGCCCCATTTTAGAGGTACGCCTCGGCAATTTGGAGTCGAATACACCACGTGTTATTTCCCTGCAGTATAGCTACAGGCAAATATTAGGCAGTGGACACCAAACATACACAACAAAAAGCAAAATTGTTCAATGAGTTATTTTCTCTATAATAACCCCCGTGTTGAATAGTAGACTGTGCTACACTTTTACACCCATGGTCTGAGCCTTGGAAGTGCGATTAAAACCTACTTGTATCTGTCCTGTTCATGAATCTCACCACTATCCTGGCCCTCGTTAACCCATTGAATTTTTCTAGATTGACGCCGCCTGGGCGAAAATACTTCAAAGCAATACGAACATTTATACTAACCAGAAAGACTGGGATGGCCTGTTCCTGTTCTGGAATAAATTGGCACTACTGGAAACCTGGGATGTATTTCTAATGAGCATTCTAGCTACCCATAAGAGATGTCACGAGGATTGTGTCCGGTACTATCAAGGGTCCGGCAATCGATTCCAAGGGAATATCCAGCCTGCCCGAGTTTACGATCAATTTCTGGTAAATAACCGCGATTTCCTTACGGCCAGCCCTCGGGTGGCGATTGATGTATCCAAACTTGCCGATGCGGATTTTCGAACCATGTTTCCCATGGCGGCCAGTCTCACCGGTGCTCGCCTGTTTACGCTGTGGGAGCATTTTTTGCACGAGGGTTTGGTGGTTGGCCATACTTCTAGCACTCGCATGACCTACATGCCCGGCCTAGTAACCGGAGGGACCGGGGTTATATTTCCATTACTTGCCGACATTATACCGGAAGTAGTGAACCGGGTGACCCAAACCGGATTATGGTACCTCTGTCAAAACGGGCGCGATGAGGAGGTTAGCCAATACTTTGAAAGGGTGGTTGCCCACATCCAAACTTCAAAGGATGATGTGGGGAATACCAGGACTAGAACTAATGGTATTCGTGAGCAGGCCCATGCATTTCTCGCATTTGCTTATGTTCGATCCAAAAATCTGCCATCTGATCAGTCCCAAACGATTTTTAATTCGAATTCGAATTTGATCACCAAGCCCTTTTTCTCTTCCTTGGGTATTGGCAGACGGTCACTTATGCGTACGCTTTATTCGCTTAAACTTTACCATAAGGAATCTTTTGAAGCCTTTTGGCCGGTACGCGCCAAGACTAATGGTGATTCTAAGGCGGAATCTCAGCCTATTCTAGAATTGGCCTTTCGCTTAACCCAGGAAGGGAGTCCCGTTCAATATGTCCCGGCCGCCCCGATCAATAATGCCGACCTAGTCTACACCAACTTGGGCACTAACCCGGACTTTAAGCTTCCTCCCTATGGTTTTGATACGAACCTCCAGGAACGCGACGAACGGATTAAACAGAATGCCGCCAAGGTAAGCTCAAGGTTATGGCCGAAAATTAGGTTCGGCAACGCATCTCACCAAACCCCCGAAGACGAGGACCCGGCTCTAATAGCACCCTCAAGCTCAACTACGCCCGGTATTTTTCAGGGGTTCAGAAATCGTGTCTTTCCTATCCACTGAGACAGCTTAGTCTCATGGTGATTGTATTCCCCCCCCTCCACATTTTATTTTAGGGATTTACACTTGAATTGTTTATTTTTGGGATCTCCCGCAAGTACCCCGCTTCATAATCCATAATTATTATATACCAACTGCTATAATAAAATGCGAATTATATTAAGCCTACAATTATCAGAATGGTATTTTGGAATCAATGAGCTAAAGGGTTGCTACCCTTCAGGAGAACCTGTCGTCTACTCTCAGTTATTTATTCTTTGGGCTTTATTTTCCAAGGGACTCAGTGGCGTGTTCATTCTAGTCTTCTGCTGTAAACTGCACCAGGATTATCCGCCAATACCTTGCTTTAGGCCTACCCCAAAAACACTAAATTGCTAGCATGATATTAAATAATGAAATACTGGGTGACTTAGTTTTCAAGGTGCCAGACCTAGGAATGCGGGAAGTAGGCTTGCTATCTCTCTCATGGTGGATTGGCGTCATTAGGGCAGAGTCCCCCATCTTGCAGCCAAGGCGGTGCTTAAAGGAGTGGTAGGACTGCATTTGGGAGGGGGGCTAAAATCCAGTGCTAGTGACAGGCGTATGTACCTAAATATAGGAATGGCGGTAATGATTTTAGATTGAATTATCCTGCATGGTAATCATTTTCAATATCCATATATTTTTTTTCACCAATTCTACGTGTAACTATGGTAAATACCTATCCACACTGGCGTCACTACTACAGAGAGAGAGAGAGAGAGTTGGTCAGACTGTTGTCAACCCGTATACTAATAAACCCTTATATGTTCACCCCTAGTATGCGAGTGCTGCGCTGGCTAATGCAACTTACTAGGGCTAAGGCCTTTCTGTATGGCTCACTTACATTAGACCTTTCTGTGCTATAGAATCTTTCCATGATAGCACCTTGTGTCATATGGGTGAAATTCAAGCCAGCTGTATACCATTTTAATCAGTAATGTTGGCCCCATCTAATGGATTTTTCGTTATACAGCTTGGATGAACTTCTCCCATATGGATTCTTAATAGACTAAGAGTGGTTAACCACCGTACTAGCTTGGGTCTATTAGTGTCACTGATGGGTGGGGTCAAGTACCCAGAACCTGGGAAATCGCCCAACCCCACCAGCGTCAGCTCACCGTCACACAGGCTATGGATAGTTACTAGCTAAGCGGGCCACACAAACAAACCCAGTGTATAAAAATAAGAATATCTCACATCATCCCGGGTTCCTCGTCGCAATAAAATATTAATATACTTTTAATTACATATGTTCACCTCCCCCCTCCCACAGTCGCTCTGGTCAAGAATATACTAAAACCTACATATACACTGGCACTCCCCCCCCCTCGCTATGAATGTCGATAATAAAATCTTGAGAGTCCCATCATACAGCCTAGCAGTTGTCGTTTAATTTCGCATTGCGTACCATATCCACGCCGTTATATAGGCATATTTATATATTTGTTTGACAACGGCCTAAGTCAGGAAAATACTCCAGGACAATAAGGTTTGAGTTCAAAAAGAGGAGGAACACGGAGTGGAGCTGTCCATAGGCGACCCACCTGACATTTTGGGGTTTGTCGGGTTATTTACTAGGCGGTTTGGCAGCAGAGGTTTTGGCAGTAGAGGTTTTGGCCGAGGGGTTATTGTAAGTGGAACCAATCGGAAGATTGCGTATCTTTCGATAACCCGGCGACAGCAGCTGAGCCGCCTGCGTAGCTATTCCCGTCTTAGTCTTAAAGTGCGTATATTCCTCATCCTTAGTTTTGGGGAGGTTGTTTTTCTCCGCCGTGAGTTTCTTGAACTTATCGTCTTTAAGGGAGAGCATTCTGTCGTAGAAGGGACGGTCCTTGTAATTGGCCTTTTCATCTACGAATCCTTTCGTATAGCCGTACCGAAATTTGGTGATTAGGCCGTGTTGCTTAGTAGCGGCGGGTTTGGAGTTCGCGGCTGGGGCGGGGGCGACGGAATTTGATTTGGGACTTGCCGGTGCGGGGGTGACTTGAAGGGGGACGATGATGGCGAGGCCAAGTACTACCACGAGCCAGACCAGGGGTTTGGATACCCGGGGAAGCGAAATAAGTTTGGTGGGATACATGTCAGATGAAGAGTAGTGAAGGTGTAACGAGGTGCTGGTGTAGTGGGTAATATGGGAATTATCTAAAACTATCAATCCAGATGAAATCGAAGGGGACGGTCGAGTGGGTGAAGTGGTATAGCGGGAATGATACCAAAAAACGCACCGAATACTTTGGGCAGTGGAATCAATTATTATGCAGAGTGGTGTGTATATAAAAACGGAGGGAAATGTAAATACGTTAACTAAAATCAGCCGAGGAATACGATAGTTGTTAGTAAATGGCAGCGGGGCCGACGGTATTTATGCTGTCACCGATTTACGTATGGTTAAATGTACATAGCTTCATCCTAGTTAGTCTGTGTGCTGCAATAAAACGCTAGCCCAACAGGCACTATCCACCCGCATAAGAGCGAAAATAAAGGAGGAGGTATCCCTCCCTCAACCCCCTTCCTTTGTTCAATAACCCGCATTAGTCGCTCCTTTGAGTAGATGAGTGTGCCACAGGACAAAGTGAATGGGTCCGGTACTCTTGGGCTTGCAACGGATAACCAGGGACACTAAGACTGCTTTACTTATGTACCCCGTTCCGATATTCCTAGTCGCGTATCTCTTCCCTTCACATTACATTAGTCACTTACGTCTATCTAGTTGAAAGGCTTGACAATCTAGCAGCTCGAGAGGGCTTAAGTGTTGCGATTATTACTACACTTGACGTCGACCAGCTGTCCAACGAACGGGGTGAAGCGAGAGATACGGGGGGGGGATAGTTGTAGCATCGCGGCCTAGTCCATACGCCATAGACCGAAACCAAAAATAGATGGGAAAGGCCCCCGTTTTCGGTTGCGTGAGGGTATAGTTGCCCCACGAGGTTTTTTTATTGGAGGATGCGCGCTGTTTCAATTAATTAAAAGCGACGACTGCTAGATAAAATCCTCGAGTTGATTTCGCCTGTAATGACCGAAATACAAAGTCTGGTGGCCCTTGTTTCACTTAGAGGACCCGTATTTGTGGGCTGGCGCTTTCGATAAATACAATTTATATCCCCTCTTCTCTTCTCCCCGTTTACTACCCCAAGGCAATCGAGAATCCTATTCCCTTTAATTTTTATGTACATTGAGTTCATTTTAGAGCCCCCTTGACTTACGCAAGCCCGGGGGCGGACGAGTAAGACCCATTGACCTGCCTTAGTGTACTGTAAACTGCATTCCTAACAAAGGGAAGGGCCGGGCTCATTGCGTTGTCTTTTTCCCTCCTCCCTTTTATTCTCGTTTTATCCTTGGGCCTCCATAATAGTACAGTCCTATTTCACTTTTCCAATATTTCCAACTTATATCCTTCCAGCCCAGCCCAGTCCAACCCAACTCAGTTCTTCCCATGTCCAGCCGCATCAATCGTCGCTTTGAATACCAGGGGGCCCGGGGTACATTACGCTACGAAGGCCCCGTAGCCGGCACACCCGACCTCTGGCTGGGGGTGGAATGGGATGACCCCACCCGAGGCAAGCACGACGGTAGTAAGGGTGGTGTGCGTTATTTCACCACCGCCACCCCTACCGCGGGGTCCTTCCTCCGTCCCCATCTGCCCCTACGCTGGGGCCAGACCTTCCTTGAGGCCCTCGTTCAGAAGTATCTGGTAACGGCCCGCGGACAGGTAGTTGACCGGGCCCTCGAGGGCGTAGCGAAACGGGAGGAACTGGTGGCCCTGGCCCACCGGTTGGCCGGCCCGGGGTCGAGTTCGAATGACAACTCGAATTCAACCCCGAACCCGGAAGCGGCTTCTTCGGCGGCGGAACCCCAGTTCCTCGGGGATTCGGGCGTTGCCGTGCAGACCTGTGGATGGGACCGGGCTCAGGGTCGCTTCAGTCAACTGCATACCTTACGCACCATCGGCCTGGCGAATCAGGCCATCGATGGCTTAGGTGGCGATGCAGAAACAATCACTTCGTTGTGTCCAGGTAAGAGGGATTCTTGATTTTCTTCGCCATATTAGCCCATTTATCGCACTGTAGGTTAGCAGGCGTCACCCATTCCTAATAATCTGCCGGGTCTCTCCCCCCATCCCACTGTCTCGACTTCTCCACCAACGGGCCTGTGGTATATTCTGGCCTACTAAACATTATGCTATTGCTTCATTCATTTAATTGCCCCTTGGGGCTATTTGCCTATTACATTAGCGGCCGAGGAGCTTGATCTGTCCCGAAACCTGCTGCGCGATTGGGCGGACCTCTGGAACATCGCCCAGGCTTTACCAAGCCTCCGACTTCTACGAGCCAAGTAAGCTAAACTAGATCAATCGGGGTTGTTGTTCGTATGGATATATCGTATATATATCAGTATTGATCCACCATTGGTTGTCTAAGCGGTGGTTGGTATTGGAATTCAGCCGACTTTTGTCATTACCGACCATGTTCAGCCCACCCAACCGGGAATCCATAATACCTCGAACATGAAAATTGCTCGGCCGATCCAGCTACTTTAACCTTCTTCTTATATTTCGGGATTTGCCCAAATTATTGTTGGACTATGGGCATTTAGCGATAATAACATCGGTCCAGAGACCGTTGCATTTGATACCGACCAACACAAATCCCTCGATCTGGGAACAGTCGCCCTGAACCACACCCAGCTCCATTGGCCCCAAATAATCAGTATCGCGCGCCAATGTCCCCAACTACAGACCCTATCCGTGGGATTCAACGGCATCACCCGACTGGGATCGGTCCTAGATACCTCAATCCCCGGCTGCTTATCCAACCATTTACAGGCCTTGCGGCACTTGTCGCTCGAGGGCAATGGTTTGAGTGCTTGGTCCGAAATAGCCCCCCTCGGCCAGTTGCCTAACCTCACTTCGCTCGACTTGCAAAACAACGAGCTTGCCGATTTGTTTTACCCCACTGAATCGTCCAGCGAGAGTAGCAAGGTCCCATTTCGTACTTTAGTCTCCCTGAATATTAACGGTAACCGTCTGGCTAGTTGGGCGGCTGTGGATCAGCTCGACAAGTTTCCCCAACTGAGTGCCCTACGTTTCCGGGATAATCCAGTGGTAGAAGGTATGTCTCATTTTTAAATAGACCCGATTAGAATCCCAACCTTAATTGTACTTTGGGACATTGTCCTTGCTTAGGTGTTGTATTTATATACCTCGGACTGGATTCTCTCTCAATTTTTATTTAGTCCCTCAATTGCTAACTGAACTCCCCCGATCATGCATGTGATTTACCCCTCGATCGGTAGGTATTTCTGTGGACCGAGCCCGTTTATTTCTGGTTGGACATCTGGCTAAGATTACCATGCTAAATGGAAGTGAGGTAAGAATCAGTTGATCGTTATCCTGGAAGAGCAGATTCATACCTATATCTCTTTCGTTGACTTTGGAATCCAGCCTCTTACATAATTACCTCAATCCGGCTCGACTGACCCGCCATAAAATCTGCCCGCTTTATTTTTTAAATGGGGTTTATCACGAACAGGTCAAGAAACGGGAACGCACTGACATTGAGCTGTACTATCTGAAGTTGATCGCCGAAGAGTTCCCGGCCCTGGATGCCGATGTCATATCCGCCAATCACCCGCGGTATCGTGATTTAGTTGCTCGTAAGTATATACCGCTGGACCTGTCATGAGGCGAAGGGCTCCGATCGAAAATGGCCCCTCGATAATGGGGTGCTAATACCGCTAAGTTTAGTGCGACTATTCTTAGCCGCTCACATATCTGTATACACTAGGACTGCCCCATTGGTTGAATTTTGGGCCACTTTGGTCTACTCTACCCTAGTATAGCTCACAAGATTTTATTTCGGGCATAATGTCAATGTATATTTGTCTAATTTATCCAGTTCACGGGCTCCCTAATGCTACTAAACAACAGCCCAGTTCTGATACCTTGGCATCCCGCGTGATTGGTAGGTTTCCTCATATTGTCGGCGTGTCATTTTTCTCATAATGTGAACTGGTCTCAAATAGTTTAACATATCTTGGTCCATTGGTATTTCCCGGAAACGTTCCCTTCAGTCAATGGGTACCGATTGAATGTTACTTCATATTTTTACAATCACCTGCTCAAGTACATTAGGCTCACTCCTGCCCAGCTAATCTAATCTCTTTGCCACCAAACCGACTACTCTATATATTATAATTCTAAAATCCATGCCTTCTCTATTCTCAGAGCTGACTATCCAGACGGGCAGCCCGAAGAGTACCTCCCAGCCGATGGTGACGCTCACCAAAAGGGTCATTCGTAAGTGTATTTCCTCTAAACCAACCGGATTTTAGTCTATGAAGCACTGCGTCTGCTCACTCAGCCATTATGTCCCGACATAATTGTCCAAATGACCATATACCGTATTAATTCAATACTTTTTGTGCCATTGCTTTATGCCGTTGCATCTTAATAGCCACAATCACCATTCGTGACTTCAGGACCAAGTGTGGCCAACTATTGCAAATGCCTGGCCAGGTGGAGATATACCACGAGAATGCCGATTCCGAGGTAAGTAGTATATACCAGTCGCTTCTTTCAGGCATTCCTTCAGGCATTATTTTCAAAGTACGACCCATCCCTTTAGCGAATCGTCTAGCTTATATTTTCCAAGACATATGCTGTAAAATGATATACTAATGAGATTCATTTTAATGTATTTTCATTTGGCGGCCGTGGTATGTAGGTCACTCGGGTCGTTGGCCGCAACTTCCAAACCCTGGAGGATTGTGGTTTCCAGTCGGGTGATACCATGTGGATAGCCATGGCCGAGTCCTGCTAAAGCAAACACCAAACTACTGTTGACAGATTACCGCATTTTGTTATTTTTAAGAAATCCTTATCAAGTATGGCTACCACCCCCTTTCAGAGGTTATGAAGTGAACATTATTTTGCTTATTCTAAAATAAAGTGAATTGCACTTAAATAACGCTTGTATGGCCCAGTAGGCCAGGCTTAATGCGCCGCTGGCTGTAGAATAACCTCCTATCTGTGGCAGATGCTGGCGTAGTAGATATAAGTAAGGCTAATCATTACATAGTGAATTTATGCTGAGCCTTGGTCTCGATTTGCCTAGGGCCATCTGCAACCACTTGTCCCTTGTTGTAGCAATAGCTATACAAGCCATTGGTTGAAGTGATACAGTGAATTGAAATGAGCTTTATGGCCTCCCTCACCACATCTACTAGGTATCAGAGTTTCCTCGCCTCTCCATTCCTTTATTCGTTACAGCCTATCCCCATTCTAACGGCTGCTTCCCCATTCCTCCATCCCCACAGTACATATCCCGACACATTAGGTCCTCTCATTTCCTGCCATCTGCAGTAGCATTCCCGAACCGACCATGTCAATTACCTCGGCCATCAACCTCTTTCGCCAGCTAACGCTGGACGAATCGCAGTCTTCCAACCCGAGCCCCCTGCCCCTAGTCAATGAGGCCTGTTTCGACTATCTGTTTATCGAAATGGTCGCCGCACTTCGGGCAAGTTCAGATGCGACTTCGACTAAGTCTGACCAGGACCCTAGTCTCCAGGTAAGACGTCCTCTCCTTTCCCCTTACCTCGCCCTCATAAGGCCAATGGGACAATCCCAGGGCCCTCCCATATAGCCGCCCGCCAGTATTGTCTATTGGGTGTCCTGTTAACCTGTCGGTCTATTAAATACCGTTATTAGTATCTGTCACGGTGAATGGATTTTCTGTCGGGCATACTACTGGGATAGGGGCTAAGCCTCCAATGCCTACCCGCTACATGGTGGTTGCGCCCGTGTGTCCATGTACGTACTTTGACTCATTGCTCTTCTCATCCATGTTGCCAAGTATACCTCTAAATATATATATGCTTGCTCACGGCCATACTTCCGTTCATCCCTAGGAATCGGGCACTCACCAACACAGCGAACTAGGTTCACGGGCCTCCACTACCGGGCCGACGGATACGACCCGGCCAAGTGAAACCGACGATAATATCAATGAAGCCCTCTACTACAAAGTTGAACAGGTCGGCTACCGCGTCGGGCAGCGCCTCGCGGAACGGTATTCCAAAGACCGGCCGCGGCTCGCCGACACACTGGATATGGTCAAATTCGTATGCAAAGACATCTGGACTAAACTGTTCCGTAAGCAAATCGACAATCTGAAAACCAACCACCGGGGAGTATATATACTACAGGACAACAAATTCAAATGGCTGTTGCGCATGTCCGGCGATGACGGCGTCGTGCACGCCACCAAGCGGGTCGCGCCGTATTTGTGGTTCCCGTGCGGCATTATTCGGGGTATTCTGGCTAATTTGGGGGTCGATTGTACAGTCACTATTAAGGATACGAATCTACCCCAGTGTACATTCCAGATTAAAGTGGTCAAACCACCCGTTTAACCGAAAGGCCAGGGATGCCTGCTGTATTACGTTAATAATACTTTTTATTTCATCGATAGCATGCACAATTTGCGCGTATTCTAATCCGGTATTTAAGATGTAGCGAGTAGTGTTAAGGGTTCTAGGGCATTTTTCTTTTAAAGCCTAGGGCGTGGATTTCCCTAATGGCAGAATGATTCGAACTAGTATTATTCCTGGGTAATTACTGGCTCCCATACAAAGACAGAAACACAAGTGCATTACACCCTGTATGCTACTGCTAAGATATTCAGCAGCCACCCGTTGGTTTTGTTGCAGCTGCAGTCATGGCAGGGCTTAACTCCAGTCACCAAAGTAACCCAGCTCCATTGGAGTCCACTGGCACTTCTGGGACTATAGCCCCGGCCGCTATGCCAGATAACCAGAGTGTCTTACAGCCACCCTTGACCTGACCAGGGACTCCTTGCTAAAAACTTCCACAACACTATAGTCGGTTAATGACTGGTTCATGCATACATTGGTCTTAGAAGTTTGATGTAGGTCTTCTGGCCCTCTCAATGCCTTTAGATGTCAGTTATAGGTCGTATAAAAGTGTATGGACGACGCATCCTGATCCTTTAGTTTACTAGCGCTCACATCCCTATCATTAAAGCTCTTACTACCGGTTCCTCTTCCTAATTAACATGCTCATACCATTTGCTATTCTAACAGTTTTATTCATTTCTAGGCAGAATCTTATAGAATTGCACACCATTAGGCCCACTATCATGGGTTCTATACGATGTACCATACAATTGGGAAGTTATTTTTGTTGTCATCTGTCTTCGGGGTAATGCGGCCATTATATAAGCCGCTTCTAGTCCAACAGCTTATTTCTTACAAAACCAGTATTGCTATGGACCAGTTTGATTACGTGTATGTCTATTATAACAACTATTGGCTATACCTGCTTATCACTGTTAATACTTGTTGCACCTTGAATGCGGCACCGCTATTTAAATCTTACTTCAACACTGGACTTTTAACTATATTCATTGGTTTGTCCTTATCATTGAATTTTCACCCCTGATAGTATATTTCATGAAGCAATATTCGATTTTGGCCGATTTATATAAAAATCGCCTTTCTATCAACTGCGTCGCTGATGGGTATTTGGATACAACCGAGGTATTATTTGGGCAGCTAAATAGCTGGTAAACTGGACGACCTTTCGAGTCTGTGGGAATGAGTATTGGAATACAAATGGCTAACGGGATCGGTTGGGAAAATGTGTTTAAAAGATTGGTCATTTGGTGGAGTGCTTACCCTTTTTTTTGCCAGCTACTCGCCCCGAATCTGTTGGGTTGCTAGTGGTTTAATAAAGAAAAATCCGAAATAAATTATTCGATTTTGAAGGCAGGCATATCCATAGAAGCTCATCATAGGATATTATCGGTGTAACTATATGAGTAATATCCGGGATGGAGCACAGGGGCGGGTCGGCTAAAATATTAAACGGTAGTGTTTATCCCACTAATGCTCACATTTTGTATAGAACTGAGCCTATACAATAAAAAAATATAATTAACGGTTAAAATATAGTGGTGCTGATAATGACGTTTTGCACCAAGAATTTACATACAAAATCGCAAGGAGGCCAGCCAGAGTAATTATAACAACTGTCAGCGGTAGCGGCTGGTATGCCCCAAAGAGATACAGCCAAAAAGTATGTGAATAAGGGTTGATTGACTTTAGAATGAAGCCGTCAGCCTTAAGCTGAATGGGGCCTATGCAAGGAAGAATGTCAACGTTAGGGTGTTTATAGCCCGGCCATGGTATGCCATACATAATCCGCAAGCAGAAGAACTTTAGTATCATGGCCTAACTAATGGGGTGGGCAGACTGATTATCAAGTTAAATAATTACCTTGTAATTCAACTAAGGCATAGATTGAATAAATAAAGGCCGTAAAGGCACAGCTTGCCAATCATTTAACACAATATACCAAGTATCCAGTTCAAAAGAATATTTCATAAGTTCCTGCTCCAAGACAGTATGGCATATGTCGGCCCACCTAATCCTCCCTAAATATGGGAATACTGATTGACCCATCTGATCTTGCCTTATTGCACCCTATTACTCTTCTCTTGCTATATAACCCACTATGACAAGGCCTCAACCCTTCTCACACAATACTCCACCAGCTGATCCAATGTTCTTCCTTTCTTGTGGAGTCTTCTGGATACAAGCCCCCCAGCCAAGGCCCTGGCCCTCATCTTCCTTAGTCATCCCATTGCTCTTAAGGACCCCTTATTATGAGTGGTCCCCATATAAATAACCGGGCCCCTCTAGGACCAGTTCAGTTCCTTAGCTTATTCCTTACCCCCCATAGTTACCTTAATAAACTCCCTATACACTCACCCCTTGTATTAGCCAGTAAGTGTGCCTGCTGCATGTCCCTTGCATTAGCCTATACTCATCCTTTATTGGTTAGTACTGATCCCTCCCTAACACTAGTAGCCCACTTGGTTGAGCCTAAGCCCTGCCTACCATTAGAAGATTATCCTCAGGACTCTTGATGGACTAAGGGTAGTTAACCCAGGTGACAGCATATAACTTCAAGTATATTTAAATAGTCCTACAATAGGAAATATTATGATCATGGTGCTAGATGCAGTCAAGACAGGCAGATTCCTCCTACAATAGTGTATTGGAAAAAGGAAGAGTTATGATACATAATCAATATTCACATTGTATAGAAGTAAAAACCCTTTATGGAAGAACTAAACCTTATTTATATGACACACTCCAAATCTTACTGAATGGCACTTGCTGGGGCTATACCTTGAAGGAACAATATCCTTACCCATGTACTCTGACACTTAATCAATGTAAAGGGAAATACAGCCAAAACAGCTGTATATGTACAGGCAAGAAAAATAGAATGGAAGAGGGGATATGAGGTAATAGGTGCATTTATAAGTGGACAGGGTGCTCTTTTATTTGTGAACAACCCACCATTTTCTAGGAATAAGTTGGTTCTTGGAATCGTTACTTGTAACAGAACTAGGCCTGCAGATTTCATATTTTGGTTTAATTAGAAGGGTGAACACAATGTCCCAACTAAACATGAATTCATTATGCTAATATTATTTAGGGGCTGAAATAGGCCAAACTTAGCAATATTACTGTTCTATAGTATTTGGCAGTAAGGGAGCCTTGATATCTGAAGCATAACCATAGATAACAATGACCACTGTAAAGAACTGAAATCAAATCCTTGAAAACTGAACTTTATTTGAAAAGATAGGTAATAAAAGGGAAAGGTGATGATAGGCTAGCTATTCCAAGAGGTGGCAGCAAGGGGGAGTATTTATACTCGAAAGAGGAAGCCCAAATAAAAAGACAGATGAATAAAAGAGAAAGGGAGAGGAATTCCCAGATGATAATATTAGTTATCACAAAGGAAAGGTAATACTCAGGTAACTAATAAATTTAATAAAAGATAATAAAAGGGAAAAAAGGAAAGGGAGAAAGCTATTTTTAGCTGTACTTTAAATGAGGGTGCAGTCAGGCCAGGGGCAGTGTGAATGCAGGGATAGGCAGTGTAGCTTAGTCAAGGATATATAGGAAAATAAAATATACTAATGGAAAAATTACTATTACTAATGAAAATGGATTAAAAATGACTATACTCATCAGGGGCAGGGGCTCATTCACTCATCAGGGGTGTACTTCCAATAAGTGCAAAAAATAGATAAAAAATAAAAGTAGGTAAAAATATGGTAAGTTCACCACGCCTGTCAATAAAAGACAAGTATAATAATTATTAACATTCACAATAACTAGTTAATAAAACCCATCCCTAAAAGCAAATTACCTACTTGTAATACATTTTGGGTAATAGTGATGACAGTAAATCCTGCTGAATGGGGCATACTATGACTATATCTTAAAGGAATTTTGACATTACCATTGTAGCCATTTATTTGACTGGGATTTGTGGGAAGGATCACAAAGATAATACATGAATAAGAAAGGATAATATAATGGAATCCAGGATATAAGGGAATATAAGGTCATGTTAGGAATAGGGAGGGCACAATTACTGTACTTATTGTTTTAGGCTTGTTGATGGCATCATGAAGATAGTAGTGTTGTTTCTGGCTGCTGCAAGGATGGGCAAGATACTGTATGGGGAAATGGATGCATCTACAAATGGGTTATGGGTGCCATTGTGTGAAAGACCCACTGCCTCCTGGGAATATGTGTACTGAATATTATGACTTGTAAAAGCACTAGGCCTGTGGCCTTCATAATTGGGCTTAGTCTGAAGGATTAGCACAATGTCAAACCCAAATATGAATAAGCCGAACTGTTGCTATTTAACATTCAAAATATACCAAATGTATCCATACTGCTATTTTATTATATTAGACAGTAAGGGAGC
>JANBQC010000519.1:0-20551 GCA_027576995.1 Dimargaris cristalligena
GAAACTGAGGAAGCGCCTATTTGCGGGCTATATACTGGCCACTGTTGGCCCAAGCGGGTAAAGAATGCGCGCGAAAGGGGAAGTCTCCCATTTATTTGATATCGAGAAGCTCAACGTCGAAGATGAGGTCGGAGTTGGGGGGAATGACCGGGGGGAAGCCCCGAGCACCGTAGCCGTATTCGGGGGAGATGGTAAGCTTGGCTCTCTCGCCCTGCTTCATCTTAGGGACCTCCTCTTCCCAGCCACGGATGACCTGGCCGCGGCCAACGACGAAGCTAAAGGGAGAACCGCGGTCGCGGGAGCTATCGAACTTGGAACCGTTTTTGAGAGTACCGGTGTCTGTGGTTGATTTATAGCGGTGCATTGGCAATAGAGGTATAATAGTGGATTAGCACTCGGTCAATAAGAGATACGGCCAATCTGACCAGAGGGATATACCAAAATATAGGAGGGAACCGATATAGACAAGGGGGAGCGGCAACAGAAGGGAAGAGTACTTACAGTGAATGTAGACGGTTTGGCCCTAAGGAAGTCGAAAACAATCGTACCGGTCAACAATATAGAGTACAGCAAAAGTTAGGACTACCCCACTGGGTTCGAAGGCGAACAGATGGGGTGGATGGGCTAAAGTTCGGAGGGGGAACGGGTTAGGGTCGACTTACGGGCTGGGGGCTAGGGCCGTTGCCAGCGGTGAGGATCTCGCGAGTGACACCCATGGTAGGCTGCTGAGAAGAAGGGGGGATGGGGGAGATGGTTTGTTCGGGGGAACGGAAGATGAAACGGAAGCTCAGGAAGACGAGCAGAGCAGCGACGACAAAGGTGATGAGTTGTTTGGGAGTGAACGAGGGCATTGCAAAAAGGCAAGGCAGGGGAGAAGGGCAAGGCTATATAGTAGCGACAGAATAGGGTGAAACACTATAATGTGGGAAGAAGGAACCGAACGGAAAGTAATCGAATAACCAACTGATGCAATGCTATTTGACTAGTTTTGCGCATATACTCCGCACGCCTCTCGCGGGCTTCGATTGGGGTGGGTGGCCAAAAGGGAGAGCGACTGCTCTGCTGGCCTTCTCTCCTCTCTATGCACACCACCTACTGTCGTCATCGCCAGAGTGGCTCTCTGCATGGACCAATAGCCAAAGCGGGATGTCCCACATTGTGGTGCATCTCGCTGTTCTCCCCTTCAACGTGAACTTCCCACCCTAAATAAACACCAAACCACTCTTTCTCTCTCCACACCTGGGGGGATGTTTCACACCACTTTCCCGATCCCTTTTCGCTAGGTCCTCTGCCGTATCCTGGAACCCAAAGTGGAGGACTATCAAGGCCAAACCGCAGCGAATCACTGCACCATTATCCCAAAATAGGTGGGTGGGTGGTGGTTGCCTTAGATCATCGTAACAAACGGTGCCCAATTCCCTAGCCTCGTCTGGATTGAGGCAAGAGTGAAAATGGCATGATTCGATAAAATGGGTTTATACGAAGGAGGTGGTCGTTTTAGAGCTGATCTAATCAACCAATCCCCGCCGAAAAAAAGATTTACCCTATCAGTGCAATTTATGCAGGAGGGGCAGACCAAGGTGGTCCGGAACATGGTTCAATCAAAGGGGTGGTGAAACTCAGTCCCCGATTTACACCCTTGCACCACGCCTAACCCTCCTCGGAGTTTTACGCAAACGAGCCGCCTATTCAAGTTTTGCGATAGACGTATGGATACAGACAGTGTTACCCATTTTGTAACATGTTGAATAAGGGATAACATCTGAAGAGGTCTCACTATTCCACTAGGAACATGATTGGTATCATGTGTTCGTGTTTGACCAAATGCACCATCGCAGATCCACCGTAACGGTCCGTCGGTATCATAATATACCCCATCTGTAGCTGGTGGTAGTCATCGGCAAATTAATGGTAGAAAGTGTGACACCAGCTCCCAGCTATACCGGCCTTAAAAAGGAAGTCATTAAATGGTCTCGGCCATAATCCCCATACAGCGATAGGGAGTGAGTAGTTCTGGCCGAGACTGTTTTGATGGAAATACGATTATCGATTCTGACGGGAAATGTTCAAGGTCACCATTGATGGCTAACTGCATCTCGGCCTATTGCAGGACGAAACGGCGTGCCACTAACACGGCAGGCCCGGAAATAATGCTTCACAGTGGGGTAGGCTATGCTCAAGGTGGGGTTGGTCAGTATATACTACTGTGCGAGAGGGGCTTCGCCCGTTCCCCTACAGTGACTTAGTTAAAAATCAAAACCACTGGTTATATAGGTGGCCTTGGCCAATGATTGGTATTGTCTTCGTTAACTCCCCTATTAGTGCAATTTAAAGGTAACAAATGGCACGAGTGGCAGGTATAAAATTGCCGGGGACTCTATCGAAGCCATCGTCGAATAATTCGCTGCAGAGCAGGTCGGCCAGCCGATTATACCAGCTTGGGGTCTAGCCGAACTAAGCCCATCGCCAGCTAGTAGTCCGATTCGCATCCTTTCTTGGTCGGTCCAAAAATCACCCATAACTAATTCCTAAACCCAAAGGGAAAACGCTCCAATGGGCACAAGCCTCGCTTACGCTGGGATGGCGCATGTCACTGGAGACCCTAGCATTAGATCCCCAACGGAGCGAACGGATGCAAGGTGATAATACCAGTCACACCCTGCCCTTGGAGTCCCACCACGGCACTGCAGAGTCGACCAACGTTCGGCCCCTATTGCCATAGGGTACTTGATCATAAAATACCATCACATCTGGCCCCGTTATCTAGCCCGGGCAGTGATGCAAATGTAATGAATGGGGCTCTCCTAGCTGCTATCCTGGTAAGGGGCAGTCACAATATTTGCACTGACCTCCAGGTCTACTCCCTTATACTAAAGCCGGCTGCATACAATGATTTGGAGATTGAGCTCATGACTGAAGATGCGGAAGGAGGTGGCCTGTTGCTTGCTGTGCTGTGGCCAGGGGGGTAGACATTTATGGGAGTGACCAGGGCCGCCAATCAGTTCGTAATGGTAGAGTGGACGTCTGGGAAAGGCGGCACGGGGGGCCACCGCTGAGAATAGCACTCTAAATAGTATCTAACGTGTTCGGCCGGCTGCTAGTGTTAGATACCCCCGTATGCTGGTCTTACCAAGGGCGGTAAAATATCCGCCGTGTCCAACCCTAGGGGACACCAATGGCTACGGGTGATATATGAGGCCAGAAAATAGAGGAAGCGTACTTATGACTAGAAAAAAATTAATGGGATAAAAGATGTTTCACAAGGAAATAGGTATCACCAAATAATCATTACCCGTAATGAAACCAACGTTAGTAAAAATATATAAAAAAAAGGTTTATTAGGTGGTTATAATGTAGTAATAGTGAGGCAACCAACATAGATGGGAAATCAAATCAACTATAAATAAACTGGTGGCAATGCCGGAAATGGGACCCGAAAAGAGTATGCATGCGTGTAATGACAGGTGGGGGATAGTGGTGGGTGGGGATTGAAATATCCAAAAGATACATATGGCTGAGTATATTTATCACACTGATTTTTAGATAAATAAAGTAAGCGGACTGGGGTAAAAATTCTATAACCAAATTGAAGGCACGACTAGAAGTATAAAAACGTACATGCACAGAATGGGAACAGAGAAAATAAGAAGGATCAGGTTACAGTACATGGCCGCCAGAAAAATCGATACAAATATATCCATGGTCACCACGAATCATAGATAGTGAAAAGTTGAAAGAGAACCAGCTTAGGGAATGGTGGTATTGGGGAGACACGGGCTGGATAAATTAATAAGCAGGTCCATATATTCTCCAAAGCTAAGCAAGAGTAATTACATTGATTCGGGTGGTTGATTTTTCGAGCGACCCAGTCCCCTCAACAAATATTCGCGTGGAAATACTACGGCCAGATATAAACTAGACTGGAATATACTATGAAACATAGACCTGGTTCATGGGAACAGGTGAGGCATATTTGGGTGGGTGGACCGGACAACCACCCCCAGGGCTGGGTAGTCCAGGGCGGGTAGTGCGGAGGTCGAGTCCGTCCATCCAGCCAATAAGGTGGGGAATCCAGTTATTCAGAATGCGGGGGGTAAATGCCACCCGGCGGTATTCGGCGGCGTCGACCATCTGGGCCGGGCTAATGGTTACTTGGGAGGGAGCATCGGGGTTGGCGTAGCGGTCACCATTTCCATAGACCGAATCAGCCTTCTCCGGGTCCCCTTGGTAACGGAAAAAACCCACGAACCGCTCACTCTTTGAAGCGGGCGGTTGGCAGGAGCAGTGGAGTCGATGGGGCGTGAGCTTATAGTAGTTATGAACGGCCAGGTCCAAGGCGTAGAAGTACATACTGAAAATACTGTAGGTATAGAAAATAGCGAGCAGGATATCGACAAAATAGTGCAAGTGCGTGAAGAGCACCATGATAACACCAGCCACGGTATGACAGAAGACGTAGCCGATGATGATGGCATATTTGCAGTGAATCCGCCATAACATAAAGCTGCTGACCAAAATGACGGTATGGCCCGAATAGATGTTATCGGTACAGGCCTTGGTTTTGGAAATGATCATTTCTAGACCGATCCGGAACATTTCGGCCGTATCGTAGCTAATGGGAGGTACGCAGTCCCGGGGGCTGGGAAGGGTAGTGACAATCAGCGTGAAGGCGCGGAAAAAGTAGAGGGTACCGATGAGCCAGAGGCACCGCCGCACGAAAATGATACGGTTTCGCCAGTTGGTCAAGAGGAACAGGTTGCCGAACACGACAAAGGCCAGGGAGGAGGTGACTAGCGCATCAGCGATATCCACTTTGTCCACAAACGGAAACCAATCGAAGGCCAAGTCACGCAGCTTAGGGTCGTCCTGGCGCCAGCGGCGGTCGGAAAACTGCTGCATAAAGACCATGAAGTAGGCCACGAGAAAGAGGTACAGCAAGGCAAGTAGGGTACGCAGGACCTCCCACCGGTTGACCTGCTTAGGGGCCTTGGCCATATGGGCGACCAGTTGCCGCGGCACCTCAGATAGGGTAAAGTCAGAGTTGGCCATCTGAGCAAAAATAGAATGAGGTAATTGGGCGAACGAGAGCCAATCAAGTATGGGCTGGAGGCGGTGGGGCTTTGGGACTTGTTATTATATAAGTCCGACCAATGTGGGGAATAAGGGGAGAGGGTGGCTGGGAACAGAAAAAAAACAAGGTCTACCAGTAGCAGGAGGAGGTCAAGAGTAGGGAGGAGCCAGTCGGTAGCGACCAAGGAAACGCTTGCCTATAGAAAACACCGGACTGTCCAACCACAGCACAGCAGAGGAATAGAGATATGTACCGGTAAACCTCGAGAAGGGGTGAGTGTATAAAAGGGCCCGGACAAAATACAGTTACACCGATAGAAGGCGGCCGGCAAGTGCAGTCTTTAGCGCAGGGCTAGACAGGGACGACTAGGACAACACAGGCGGGTTTACTTGGGTAGAGAAATGGGCCAGGTCAGAGCAGCGGGAGGAGTTTCGAAGCGTAAGGCAGCTGTGCGAAGAGGGTCGCCAGAAGCTAAAGTATGCGCAGGTAAAAGACGGGACCCGTTGCTGAGCCAGGGCAATGCCAAAGTGTAAAGAGAAAAAAATAAGCGAAAAGGGAGTTGAAAGGGAAAGAAGAGCGAAGCAGTAGCGGTCGGGGCTCAAATAGGGGGGAGAAAGAGAGAGAAGCGTGCCTGGAGCGTATATGCTGTTAGCATACAGGCAGGGCGGGTAACGGTAATTGAATTCTTGGATAACCGCGAAGCGAGCACACTTGTTCTTCTATTATACGGTACAGCCAGTGAGCGACACGAAGCCAAGACCGACCTCTGCTGCCAATCCTTGCAGTCTGGCTCGGCTGGGCGATCCATTCATTAGAGATGTCCAAACTGGTCTTCTTGTGGTGTTGGGTATTTTTATCTTCGCCTGCACCTAAAAAAATTAATCGCCCAGGCCAAGCCTTTCTCTGCCCCTCCCCCAAAACCCACTGCGACCCGGAATAACGTTAGGCCTTCCAATGACCCTTACTCACCCTCGCGCCTTCGTCGTCGATTGACGGGTCAGGTCGTTGCCCCCTAAAGAAAGGGGCCCGTCTATATTTATTCCCTAGCCCATCTGGGCCTCTAATCTATCCCCCCGCCAATATGCCCAATGTCGCATAAAAAAGCCGCACTGACAATGGGCGTGATTGCCCTTCTATAGCGAACTTCTACCATAGAACCCTAGTGGTGTTCGATTATTTTTATCACTGCGGTTTCGTACGCGCCTAATTGGTTCACCCGTTTATGACGTATCAGGCGATACCTGTGGCGGCGGTTTAAATAAGGGCTATCGAAGGCACTTGGCTATGGTTAGTGGGTAGTTAGTCGCACACGCGCTGTGACTATATTAAGCACACCTCGTATGCCAAGTAGGTTCTTCCCACCTTCCCATGCGGCTATAGCAGCACTAATCCCCTAATAAGCCACCCTGCTGATACCCCTGGCGAGCAATGGGGGATGGATTATATGCACCAGGTTTGGTTCACGGCTATATTATCCTTCTACAGTCACATGTAATGTATATATTAAATTGGTTATTTCAAATTTTTAACTCCTGTGTGGCTACATATATACACCCCCACTTCCCTTGCTCCACAGTCATCCACTGGGAAGCGTGGAGTCACCCCACCGAAACGGTAGGCCAATGGCCCGACCCTCCCCTCTGGGAAATCCAACCACCACATACATCTGGGCAATCTCCCAAAACCCCACCAACATTATTATGTAAATGACCACATTGGCATTTAATTGGTAAATATCGCCAAGCATGGCAAGAAAAAAAACATTCACTTATAATGTGATTTAGAGAATTCACATATACTACAATCCGCATTAGCAATTACCCAATTGTATATAAAGCGGTTCCACATGTTGCCCAACCAAAACTCCCTAATTTCCCCCATAGTCCGTTTAGCGCAGTCGCACTGTATGGAACTGAGGGATGTGGTGATAATTCAGCCATACCACCATAAAACCGGATGTTCCAACGTTGGCAGTGCTTTCCGGTTTACTTGGAGTGGGGCGTCGTCGGTTGTGTTGCTGAAAAGTACTTGAGACTGTCCGCCGGGACGGCTCGGATATCCGGTATCAGAGACTCGTCGCTGGGACGGTGCGGTAGTTGGCGGTGGGATGCAGCGGCTGGTTCCGAATCCAACGCCAGCAAGGCGGGGGAGCCAGGCGAACAAACCCAGGGCAATATTGCTGGGGAAGGCCGATCCAGGTCGCTTTGCAAATCCGCTCCACTGGGCCGGGCGGCCTCGGAATCGAGAGAGGGCCGGGGTGTACTGCGGTTAGACGGGGTAAACGCCTTGGGGTTAGGTTGGTAGAAAGGTGACTCGGCATTCATCATAACGGTGTTGTACAGGTGCACCTCGCGGGACTCGCAAAGGTGGATCGGAATCAGTAGCTGGTCGCGGAAATGAATAGTGTCCGTCGCCCACAACTTATTGGCCCGTTTGAGTGCAGCCGGCTGGATACCATACTTGAGGCAAATCCCCGCCAGGGTGTCGGTCGGACACACCTGGTGAACAATTACCCGCACTGTACCCGGACCTGAACGGCGGGGTCGCTCGGTATCGAGGGAGCGCCGGACAGGGGAAGCCCCGCGCCGCTGGCGGAGCCCGTCCCCTGACCCGGTCATGCGGGTCACTGGTGAGCCGCAAGGTACCGGGCTCACAGGAGCCGATGTACCTATCCCAGAGCTGGGCTTCCGATTCATAGGGGCGGTGTGCTCCGTGGACGACTCGTCCAGCATTAACGAGGACGATAGCATATCCCGCAAGCTATTCCCCAGGGAAGCGATACGAGCGGCAGTTGGTCCAAAAGAAGCGGCCGAGCCGCCTCCCAACGTTCGGTTCGCCTGTTGGGGCAAAAGGCCAGGGCTCAAAGGGTCGGTCAGGGCCGGCTCCAGTTTGGCTGCGGTGGGGCGATCCCTGGCGGTGACACTGGAGCGATGGCCACTGACTTCCCCTGCGGGGCGGATGTTGACGTAGTTCTGCCGGGGGCCATTCAAAAACTCCGACCAGGAGGACCCCTGGGCCCGCAGTGTGTTGATGGCTTCGTGCTGGAGTGGAGCCACCGCCCGGACATAGGGCATGAGGGCCTCGGAAATGCCCTTTTTCAAGGCGGTCGTTTCCTCCTCCCACTGTTTCGCGAGGTCACTGCCCCGGGGTAGGAGGGATTGGCCCGTGGTTAAATTGGCCAGGAACCCCTTTCCCTCCGCTGGCTCGGCGGGAGCCGCACGGCGCTGGCGGAGTCGATTAGAAGGTCCTCCAGTACTCGGGGTTCCGGCTTGTCCAGCGAAGTGGTCTACTCTAGACCCCGGACGATCGGTGCGAGTCACGGAGTCCCTGGCTGGCCTTACACTGGTGGTGGTCTGGTGGTTATCCAATAGGTCGTCATCTAAGTTAAACAGGACCTCAGGGGCCGTATTTGCGGGCGAGGGCGGGTAGTGGTGGCGGTGTTGGTTTATCCGCACGTCATCGGGATAGTCAGTCGACATGGCTCAGAAAAAAACAACAAATAAATAGATACAAGGAGGCGTTTGAATATAATAGTGGGGGTTGGGGTGGGTGGACTTTTACTTGGGGGTATATTTGAGGCGGCTACTGCCAAAAGACCGCAGCAAAGAATTGTTAAGGGCTGGCCATCTAGAGAGGCTTGTATATGAACCACTGGAGTCGAAAGGGTAAAGGGAAGGCCGCAGGTTGGTTTGGCGAAGAATGTAACAGCCGAAACAGAGAATGGTATAGTTATATAAACAACACGGAAGCCAAGCTGTGTGCGAGACAATCGATAGCAGGCGTGTGGTCCAAGGTGGAACCTCGCCCCTTGAAGGCGGCTAGGCTGAAGAGTAGCGCAGCCCAGGATGGCCGCCTTTTTCAAACCAAAATTGGACCTCACAGTGGACCATTGAATTACCCCTGTCCCCCCTTTCTTCCATGTTGCTCCAAAACAACAAGGGAAGAGGACTAGGCGTGGAGGGCGATGGTTGGTACAATTGGCCGCTGTGACTTGGGTCTCTAGAGCTTTCGTAGCCTGTTGGTAGTCAGTCACCTGACCCACGGAACAGTCCAAGTTTTCAACAATGCTTGAATTAAATAGGCTGACAAACTCAAATAAACCGAAAATATAACAACCACATTGATAGTAAATGCAAAGGAACATCGCCAAATGTAGACACGCAAGGGACAGCATCACTTAGTCCTAAGCCACTTCCCAAAAGGTAAGCTGTAAAGAGATGGCGTCATATGGAAAGAAAGTGGTTAGCCTGGTATACCGGCACTTGGATTCTAATACCGAGGTATGCTAAGAGGCTAGGCAGTATCAGGGGCCCACCACGGTTGATGCTCCCCCTTTTTGTTGTATGCATGATGCATACACCCGAGTCACTAAATCGAACCGGCCATTATTAATGCAATTATGAATCTAACCAAAACCATTTACCAATGTCTTTCTGCTTTCTCTTGTTTTCATCGAGGTATATTCACCGGTAATATGAAGCGTACCATCGGCAAAAGCCATGGGGACACCATGTCCTCTTATAGTGCGGAACCCCGGGTCCAGTCCCGTCGTACGTCGGTTTTCCCATCTCCATCCCCGTCCCTGGTCTGGCCCTCGTCTCCCACCCAGCCTCAACCACACCATTCTCCTTCGATCGATGCCTGGCCCAGCCCTGCTCCTGTCCAGCAGGTGGTGATCGAACCAGAGACCCCATCGACTCGCCGGTTTTTCCAGCGCCTGTCGTCCGTCGCGCCTAGTACACTGGACAGCGATGATTTGTCGGGAGCGGAAAGCAACGCCCCCGATGACCACAGTCTGTACTCAAATCTAGTAAATCGCCGCATACAAACGACCATTCAACACGTTGGCCGTATTCACGACTCTTCAGTTCCACCACCCGCCATTGGCATCGATCTACCGGCGCCCCAACCCTATTCCCTTCATAATTGGCCCCAATCCCCTGTCCATGTTCAAATCAGTCAGACAGGAATACAAGGTATTGTACACAAGTGTCCCAACACAAAAACCAGCGTGCCTTTGGCCTTTGTAGGCCCCCTTATTTGTCATTGTCTTCTTTATCCCGACCTCCACCACAAGGTACACAGAACTGATACAGTGACTATCGGTTGAGAAACCTGGCCCAGTTGCGCCTAACCAGACACAAATCTTACTGAATCTTTAATGGTATCCGTTAGACCAAATGGCCCGAAGCAGTGGCGTGGAAGCCATCGAGTACGCCCCTACAGATGCATCAGAAACCAGTGGAATTTTAGCCATCTTGGTCACGGCGACTAAAGTCGGCTGTGCTTACCTGAACGTCACTGAGCATTGTGTCTCTATTCTTGAGGATACGCCAGTGGTATCGGACTTCGAAATAGTCGACCTGGGTAAGATTCTCACCCACAATGTGGCACCAATTGGGGTATACGAATAGGTCCAATTGTTTTAGTCAACAGAATACGCCCCAATGAATGAACTGAGCAGGTTTTAAGGTCGTTCGTTCAGATTACCTAAATATTGGTCATTGAATTGAGAGACCAATCATTCTTTGCTACTCTGTAACTGTTGCGTTTAAAATACCCCAGTTAAGCGACAGACGATGCCATACCTGATATTGGCGTGCGAAGACACCTCCCATTCTCTAATTGAAACACTGGAAATGCCTCGTAAGTGCCAATGCAGGAGATTTCTTTAAAGGATTATCATGGCAAGCGGATGTCCTTCTGATACAATGGAATACACCAATGTTCTTGCTCGGTGACTATCGTTAATTAACTTACTACCCATTGTCACTATTATTGAACAAACCGATTTTTCCTCTTTGAATCAGTCCCCCAGTCCCTTCTTCCGAGTAATGTAAAATTATACGGGAAACGGCAGTTCGCGTACACTTATGCCCGCAATTGGCTAGTATCTACGGGCTTCGTGGACTCGGATGATCAGCGTAGAGTTCCACATAGGCCCAGCTCAACTGGTACTCGGCATCCTACTCTTGAGTTCTCGGTACTTGTCCAAACTCTGTCGGTAGGTTTATTCATTTTTTAACGAGCTGCGTTGAAATATATTGGTTTACACATACTCTAACCTCAACCCAAGTGGGATAGCTCTAATAACATACATTGCTTCTATAATAGAATATATTATAACACGGATTTAGATCCAATGCGTTGGCGCCCTACTGAATTTTATCCACGACAGTCCCAGCTTTCCGGGCGATACACTGCTCTACATTGAATATACTCAAATAATGAATCTGTAGGCACCCTAACTTTTAATCTTATATTTATTCAAAGGCACCCACTATAATTGGCATTTTGGAGTCCCATTAAAAACATATACTAACCATATACTTTCACTGTGTTATTCCGACTGCCTTCGTATGGTTGCTAGCTCGGAGTATATGGCCATCGATACCGATACAATGAGGTAAGGGTCACTGGATTACTGTCGACAGTCACTTATATCATTTTAGCGAATATTACTAACTTACAGGTCTATAATACATATAATTGTATGGCAGATCTGTCCCGATATTCAAGTCCCAAAATCACCCCAATATGCACCAACAAGACCGTAGTAAGGAGGGGGTATCATTATTTTGTAAGCAAATACGCTTTGTGGATTATCTACACTCGCACCTACTTTTTGAAATGGTTATAGTGGGTCTGAACCCAGAGATTTCCTCCAGCTCTATACATCGGCTAACTCGATATATCAATATAAACCATAATGTATATACTGGGGCCAGCTTTACTGGACCAAACCCGAACCAAGTATGGTCGTAGTGTACTCAAACAATGGCTTGCTCAACCCCTTCAAAATCGCCAACGAATAGAGCAACGGCAGGAGAGTGTGGGGTACTTTTTAGAGACCAACCATATAGCCATGAAAGACAGTTTACGGGAATGCCTCTCAAACATGAATCACCCCCTTGGCGTTAATCGACTTCCTGGCAAGCTTACACTAACGGACTGGATCGGACTTAGAAAGGTAGATTCTATGCGGGGACGAGTATATTAGGCGAAGTACTCATTCAGTCGTTAAGTGTACATTTGGTACAGAGTCGGCCATTAAATAGTCTGTCTGCTCATTAGCTAATACCGCTGTAGCCACCCTACTCTAATATGTGTAGTTTTTAACTGGTCTCATCAAAGCTGAAGGTATCTTGCGGGGGTCTGGTTGTAATACCTCGGTGGCCCAAAAGGTGAGTTGCTCATTAAACCAATTATCGTATATCGGGAGATGGTATATATCTTCCATTTTTGAAATGGTTTAATAGAGTCGTTCATTGAAAAGTAATTATTCTTTATCCCTGTGTCTAGTTTTTTGACATACCGCTAATCTCTCTAAGAGAGGTACTATCATCAATTACCTCGATAGTAAGTCATATTTCCCGTAATTCATTTTGTGGTGCTTGTAGCCACTTAGCAAACTAATGCGAGGCTATACATTGTTAGTATACCAATCACGGACGGCTGATCTCTATCTTTGTAACCTGTTAACTTCGTAAAACTCACTACTAATATGGTTAAATTATATTGTCACCCAGGTGGATTTTGAAACAAGTAAAATCGAGGAGAGAATGGTGGTTAAACCTTTCGTTGACAAGGTATTTTTAACAAAGATCAAACTATCGTATAAAAATATGGGGATATTCGCAATATCTAACCAGTCCATAAATTCATTTACTAAATCAAGTCAATATCTAAGCACACCTCCTATGTTACCATACGAATAGTATCTTGACGACCTTAGAGTCCGCTACGAGAATTTATCCAAATTCCTGGTAAGATAGCTCCTTTTCTATTCCAACATTTTACCTGACGTTATTTAGTGAACCGAGCAATGTCTAAGTAGTTTCAACCAAATTGGCTTACTAAATAATTATTTTTTACATAATATAATATTCATTTGCATCTAACTTTATAGACGCGCATCAATACTCATATTATTCAGGGGGTGACACCGTCCCAGCGGACCGGAATTAAGACTCTATATTTTCCTCAACTGGGGTTTTTGGCCACATATACGTCAGCAAATAGTCCAGAAATACAACTTGATCAAATGTTACCGGGATATACTCTAATCGTAAGGCTTGCACTATTGGAAATTACTTGTCACTGTGTTTTTTGTTGTATTTAAAGTAGTAGCCCATTTTATTATGGCGGTCACCAATCTATGGGCCAGTTTTAGTTGAAATATGCCTATTTATTTTTGTATCGTTGACCAAATGTAGTTTCAAACCGAGAACCAACTCTACTTCAAAGCCGATATACTACGAGGTAATCACCAATCCCTAACTATGTTTAAAGAACTTCGGTAGGAAAAACTGCTACGCCATCTTATGCCTAACCCTTTTCGGCTACCTTTGCCATCTCGTATTTTTCATGACCAGAAATCGACCAAAATTATGGCGATATTTATTACTCTGTCACAGGTATTTACCATCTCCTTTAAATTGGAAGTGTTTGTCTAATGTCAGTAAGAAAACTTCAATGAAGATGGCGACTGATTCTATAAACCCGAAACGTTGTACCTAACCATCACCTACGCCCATTATAGATCGAGAAACGGAAATCATCCAAGACCTGACGGGCCTGGTTCACGAGCACTTGGGTGATATCCGCCGGGTTGGGTTAGCGGTGGGCTATTTGGATTGGTAAGTAGGCCCCATTTTTTTTAGCGATCTCTTTATACCAGTGCCTAAGTTATTATTAAAATACTGCCGACGCTGAATCGTCTAGAACGAAGACTCGCGCATAGTTGCCTGTTTATATAGCCCAATGCATAGCTAATACCTGCCAATGTACCCCTGCTTTACTCGATATCCATTAATAAAACAGCATTATGGCGCTGGCCGAAGTCGCTAGCAAACTTAATTATTCTCGACCAAAATTTGTGAAAGAGCGGCGCTTTGAACTACACGATAGCAGGTAGGTTAGGCAAATATACCAGACCAAGCACACTGGCCGGAATTACTTCGTTGATGCCAGATGCGTAACAGCCATTTGTGTCAGAACTAATCAAAATTCAATATTGGGTAGTGGATATGTCCAACCGTTAGGCACCCAATTCTCGATTCCTACACCGATTTATGTATGCCAAACAATATCGAATTGGCTGAGGAGCAGAAACTACTTCTTTTAATTGCGCCGAATAGCTCCGGCAAAAGCATACTAATGGAGCAGGTAAATTAACAACGTTATCTCTATGTAAATAAGTTGCTCTATCAGCACGTATTGACTACACACTAAGCAATATTATGCTTCAAACCACACCTTGCTTGTCTGCATTGCCAGGTTTGCCTAATCGCCGTCATGGCTCAAATCGGAAGGTAATGGTTCTTTTAAAAATATCGGGATGGTGAGAACTAAGTATACCTGCAGTGTTTTCTGTAGCCGTAAGGTTTATTATACTAATCAAAAACCATTATCTACCAACTAATACCCAGTTTCGTCCCTGCCTCTGCGGCCGAATTGTGCCTCTTTGATCGCATAATGGTTAAGAATCGAACCCATGAAACTATATCAACGGTAGGATAGGGCTCGGGCGTTGCCATTGAACACATGCATGGTCTTCATATAGCATATTACCTTTGGAGTGTAGACAATTATTTATCAAAAATGGCTTACATGGTTCTCAGTTTACACCAAATGTACACGTTATGTTGGTTATATGGCAGGAGGAGAGTGCTTTTACTAAAGATCTTCACACAGTTTCGAAGGCTTTTCGAAGTTGCACCCAGCGTTCCCTCTTCATATGCGATGAATTCGGTCAAGGAACGCTTGTGGCTGGTAGGAACTGCATCTATAAAATTATAATATATTTTTAATTTGATAGTGGTGAGTGATTAATCGATATCCAGGAGAACCTTAAATTTGCCCCATATACTAATAATACCGGGGGTTCTCGTCTAAATTCTTGCGAGAATGGGCTACTTGCAGATGGAATCGGTTTACTAGGAGCGACTTTTCAATGTTTTATGGAAAAGACTGAATCTTGTCCCACGATTCTAGCGGCCACCCACTTCCATGGTAAGCCAATGTTGTAAAGTAAATCTGTTGCTGACAATTCCAGCAAAACCAATCTACGTAGGAGGAGAGGTCGTCACGGGTAAGTGGTCGGTTGTGTATCCCAGTTGTTTGAGAGAGAGAGAAAGTTAATCTAGGTTTTGTACTGTGGCTAAATTCGTTTGGATTATTGCCTGATTCTGATATGTATGGGCTTATTAGAGTTATCGGAGGGTGGCGACATAATGGCCCCTTACAACGACCGAGTGAAGTGGATGACTATGGACGTTCTAGTTAATGATGATCAAATGGACGATGTAACTTTTCTTTATAGGTAAGAAGCGGCTGGGCTGAGTAATTTGGTCGATGTAAATGTAGGACTATATTATGTGATAGTAGGCGGGGATCAAAATCCTTATTATCAGCCTAACATTAATGTGACTGTTCCATCAACTGCAATTTTGAATGGTACTATACCCAAAGGGCTATACCAGGATCATCGACCTGTACATGGGCCTTTACATGCGCTCGGCTAGCTGGTGTTCCGTCCTCGGTGATAGAAAGAGGTAGGAGGCTGGGGGATATTTATAAGCCATCCCTGTAACTTAGCATAATACTGCCTTCTTTTCAGAGTATACCGTGCAGCAGTGGATAGTCTGTGGGGGGGGGCGCCCAATAGTTGGCCCGTTGGATCCAATCAGAAAAAAGCCTACTTAAGCTCTAACTACTTCTGGTTTTAAATGATTCTTATATTAGCCAAATCAAGTCAAAGTCTATTCCTATACTCAACCCGCACGGCCAACTCTGTGGCTGACACCGATCCCGATGGGACAAAGACATCCGGGAGCTCTTCCTCTGACATATGGGATAATATCGAAACCAGTTTGTCCCAACTCGACTGCGGGTCACCAGGGCAAGTGCAAGCCTTCTTAGACAAATTTGGCCTCGAGTTCATTAGTTGAAAGCTGGATTAAGCAGGAGTACTGCCGAGTTAGGGCATTTATTGCTGTTTACTCAGCCCTACTCTCCGAGGCAAGACTATCCCCGCAAGTCTTACCTCACATCATCTTTTACTCGCATTATTTTTCAATAGTTACAATTATATAAAATATATCATCTTCACATAAAGGCACAGCGGGGTAAGGTATCACAGGCTCTAATAGCCATTCATTCTTTTTTAATACGCAAAGTCCAAAAAAAAAAGGGATATAAAAACATGTAGAACTAATTACCTATCTGACAAAGGGAGGGAATCTGGCATTATAGGAGAGGAGTGTGCAAGGTTTTTCACAATCGTTGTATATAAGGGAATCTAAGCTTCCTGTTCGGCCAAGAATTTCTCGGCGTCCAGGGCGGCCATACAGCCGGACCCGGCAGCGGTCACGGCTTGGCGGTACCGCTTGTCCTGCACATCACCGGCGGCGAACAGCCCCTCGATATTGGTGTGGGTGGTACCGGGCTGAGTCACGATGTAGCCGGTTTCATCGAGAGTGACGGTGTCCTTGAACACCTGGGTGTTGGGGGTGTGACCGATGGCGTAGAACAGGCCGCTGACGGGTAAGTCGGTATTTTCGTTGGTCTTGTTGTTCTTGATGGTCAGCGAGGTGAGAAGGTTACCGTCACCGTTGGCCTTAACGGCCTCGGTGTTCCAGAGAACGGTGACCTGGGGGTGACTAGTCAGTCGCTTGGCCATGATACTGGAAGCGCGGAGCTGGTCGCGGCGCACCAGAACGTACACGTGGGAGGCGTACTTGGTCAAGAAGGTAGCTTCTTCGGCGGCGGAATCACCCCCACCGATGACGGCCAGAGCCTTCTTACGGAAAATAGGGGCGGCGCCATCGCAGACGGCACAGGCCGAAATACCGGCCTGCCAGTACTTATCCTCGCCTTCAATGTGGAGGCGCTGGGCGGTGGCACCGGTGGCTACGATGATGGTATCGGCGGTATCGGGGGTATCACTATCCCCGTCGGCGCCCTCGATCCACAGCTTAAAGGGACGCTGCGACAAATCCACGCGGGTGATGGTTTCGGAGATGATTTTAGTGCCGAATCGCTCGGACTGGGCGCGCATCTTGTCCATGAGCTCTTGGCCCATCATACCCTCGGGGAAGCCGGGGAAGTTTTCCACGTCGGTGGTGGTGGTCAACTGACCACCGGCGGCAATACCACCGGCCATGAAACCTTCGTAGAGGACAGGTTCCAGGTTGGCACGGGCGGAGTAAATGGCGGCGGTGTGACCAGCAGGGCCGGAACCAATGATGGCCTGTGATTAGAGAGAGAAGTGGGGCATCAATAGAGGAGTCTGATTAGTATATTGTTGGAAGTGATGTGTGATGGGGGGGGGTGGTGACCTAAGGAGTCCTTGCGGCATCTATATTACTATTGTCCTATTATATATAGAGGGAGTCTCTAATAAGGTAAGGATTAGTTCGCTAATAAGCCAATGGAGAACTGGTGGGGGGGATTACTTACAACTTTGGTGTGCATGGTTGACTGGAAATTGAGGGAGTGAGAGGTGTGACGAAGAGCGGAGGCTTGAATAAAACGAGAGGATGAGCAAGAGAGAACTCGACCAAAGATCATACTATACTTGAATGGTGGAGGAGGAGGACAGGTAAGTTATTTATATATATATTTAGAAGAAGGCCACGCAGCAACAACAATATGTTCTAACCGTTGGGGTGTATATATCAAGGGAATAATAGCTAACGGGGGGAAAGGGTGCCGTCTCTTATTTTACTACAAGGGAAGGAAAGAAGTAGTAGTACAGGGAAAGAAAGGATTGGATTAGGTAAGTAAGTCTCTTCTTAAATGCAGGATAGGCGAGGAGATGTAATTGGTGAGTGTGGTGGATAGAATCATGTATGCACGTGGATCAAGGGCGTTATTTATGGCAAAGTTAGATGCCGATGACGCGGAAAGTCCACACAGGGCATGTTATGTGTGGCTTGGTCAGCGTCGTAATTCGTCGGAGTCCACGTATTTTGCCAATGGCGAAGGCCGACGGGGCTTGGCATGTCTATTCTGAATTGGCCGCCACACCTACATTACTGACTTACCAATAGCGGTGGTGCCTATGGTTTTCTAGGCTTCAAGCTATGCACCCCATGTGAATAAACTGGGCAGCAGGGCTACCTACGGTAGAGGCCCTACTATTCTATTTGGTAGGACTGCTTAATTGGGCGAGTCAATACGGGGTGTGATTAGCTGAGGGATGTTAAATAGGAGAATAGTTTTACTAGTAAGGTAGAGCAGCCACTACAAACGCTGCCGTAGCAATCTCGCCTCGTTGCCCATTCGTTGCCGCCCGAGAGGTTCGGCCAATCGCCGTAAAACAGGGCCGTGGTTAATATATAGAAATACCAATCAAGCGCTTCGACATTAGTCAGCATATTGCCCACATACCCGCGCCAGCCAATTCGGGGCCAGCCTCTCTAGGTCCTTTCATTCGAAGACAGGGGGAACTTAGCAAAATAGTATGGCCCAACTCCCTTTCCAGCAACTCCTACGGGTCACAAGGCCACCCACCACACACACACACACTCTCTCTCTCTCAAAACTATCCAGCGAACTGGATGATGATAAGGCTGGGTGGGGAAGTTGCTACTAGATGCTTCGCTATGGTGTGCCATCTCATATTATTACCCCTCTCACCATATATATATGGCCTGTTGGCCAGTCACTCCTCTATTGGCCAATTCCGCACCAGGGCTCCTCGCCGGTAATTGTCGTCTACTTGCTCGTAATTGGAAATGGCCGCCGTAAGAGAAGTCGCCTATAAAATCCATTGAAAATTCCGACCTGGCCAATATCAACTAATAGGCCCCCTTCATCGCAAATCCAGAGACCATTATGATTATCGAAAGGTAGACACGGCACCTCCCCCGATTTGGGGTATATTGATTTCTACTATGTGCTCATTGGGGTTTTTTTTGGCCTGCTATAGTTTAGACTATAGTTAATGGCTCTATTGCTCGCTCAGACCTGCTCTGTTTGTGGGGGGGGGCAGAATAAAACTCTACTTCATCTGTGGGGGGGGGCAGCGGTTCCTTCTGCCTAGAGGTATAGAGTGCCTTCTGAGTTTTCGTCTCTAAAACAAAGCGTAAGACTGGACATATAGGTGTGGGTGGAAGTAACGACTATACCCTGGGTTTAGTATTAGCTTGTCGTTGCTGTTGTTGTGTTAGTCTAACTCAGTGCCGGGTTATGGAACTCATGTTAGAGGTGCCGTAAACATAGTCCAGCTTATATACATCAACGACACCCATGGTGACTGGATGGATAGCCCTCCCTAATGATTAAAATAGCGGAAGCGGGTCATGCGTGCCTCACCTCCCATCAACCCTCGGTATTAATCCGGTGTTTTCGATAGTCACCTGGTCTACAGGGTATGGATATGTTCCTACGCCCTTCCTTCCGCAATGTGTCCGTAATCTTCCAACCGGTACCAGACGATTGTTTAAAAAAGATAGCCACGGAAAGACTACAGTATCCCATGGACTTCTCGTAGAGATAGATAAGCAAATATGCGAAATTTATATCAGGTAGGTCATGCGGTTATCGATCTCCAGCCGTGGTGGTTTGGCGGGAAGGAGCATTTATGTATATTCGTTCGTTGGTAAACCCTTTATAGATAAGGTCGGGCAAGAAAAGGGCACTAGTCTAATATATCTTATAACCACTTTATCGAATATAGGAGATAAGGTCCAGCCGTTCCCACTAGATAAATGACGAGTGACGAAAAGGATATGGCGCGTACTTGTTACCTGCTCTTCTCCTTTACTAACTACGTCGTCCGTATCCACACAGGCTGAGCATGAAAGGGAGTAGATAAACAGGTGCCAATCAGCGCCGGGTCACCAAAATCACACGCCAATCGCAGCCCTTGCCTTGGACTGCTTTGCCAGGGCTGACGACGTCAGGAGGATGATGATAGTAGCCGCTGATGCTTATGCGGCTACTAAGAAATAAAAGGTGTATTTGCCTGTCTGTATATGCGCGATAGCATATACTCATTACTCCCTCTATCATTAGCATATATCCACCCCTCCTTTACTATACAATACGAACACCAAACAGCACTCATCCAGATAAAGTCAGCAGCCATTTAATGCCCGGTCTTCAATACACCGCGCCCCTTTAAATACACCACTCCCCCTTCCTCTTGTCTCAGTGTGTCTTCTCCACCTATCTATTCCTTTCCACCCCACTCCACTGGACTATATTCCATCCTCCTTCTCCTCTATTCCATTATCATTTTTCTTAGCCCCCCAGTGTGCTTCGCAGTTCCCTTGGCCCACACTCCCTCCTATCTTTTAACTTTCCCTGTTTATCACACCCTTGCCGTTTTCAGGCACGCCCCAGGAAGTAGTGGCTCTTCTCAGCTTAGCCAGGTTCCCTTTTGCTCCCACTCCGCCCAGACATTGTGCCACCCCCGCTCCCTAGCCCTAGTGCATTTCCGACATGCCCCCAGTGTCTACCACCACCACC
>JANBQC010000520.1:0-20505 GCA_027576995.1 Dimargaris cristalligena
TACGCGGGAGATTCATTTATAACGAGGAATATTTTCATCCCCCGCCGAATTTTCTGTTATACAGCCTGGCTGAACCTCTCCCATTTATATATATATGTGTAAAAATAGACACAAATGTCCACTACTTTGAAAGGTGAATTTATCTTACTTGCGATTCTTAAATATTGTAATCAGGCCCATCGCCCACACTTCAAAATCAGGGAGATGGGTATATACCAATTTTTGGGGTCAGAGTTCAATGGAATCAATGACCCGGGTAATGAACAAGCCAAAAATAATATGAGCACACAATGGTAGAAGGAATTCGAAAGGGTTAGAGTGGATAAAGGAGAAATGGGAGTAATAAACGAAAAATAAAATAGCCCCCGTGTCCCTGGACAATAGCCGCTGGTAGTAAATATTCACAAGCAATACTATATGGTATTTGGTTTGAATTCGCCGACTTGGCTCATATTATCGGGTTCTCATGCAAAAAAAAAATGTAAAAAAAAATCAAAATCAAAAAACAAACACATTAGAATATCTTAAACCGATAGAGCATGAAAGTACACACCACGAAAATCAAGCCCAGCGAGCCGACGATACCGAAAAACCAATAGTAAGTGGACGTATCCTGTCCGGGCACATAAACGTTCATACCGAAGAGACCGGTGATGACGTTCATGGGCAATAGGACAGACCCCAAGGCGGTGACCTTGGCGATCATATCGTTGGCCCGGTTCGAAGCGATGGTGATTTCTAAGGAGATTTGGGCCAAAAAGTTGGAGTGGGCCCGGTCGATGATGGAGTCGAACCGGTTGGTTTCCTGTAACATGGTGATGATGTGGTCTAATACATCGGCGTAGTAGAATTTAATGCCCGGGTTGGTGGCGTGGTGGATGCCCGCAAAAGACGGGGTAGCCGTGCCTAACTGGGTGGATGAAGTACGGTGATGGTGTTGGTTAGCACGTTGGTCCGAAACGGTGGTGGTGGTCGATTGGTCCGCCGGAGAGGGTACGCGAGGCAAAGAGGACGACGCCCAAGTAGAATTCCCGTGGCTAAAGGTGGTCGCACCACTGCCACCACCATTACCCCACCGCCGTTCATCGCACCGTTTGATTTGCGCCTTAATCACGTACCCTTTGAGGGCCACCAACCGCTGGACCGCCATCACTTTTTTCCGGGCCGCTCCGATCCGTTGGAGCATATCCGCCTGTTCGTTGGCTTTTAGAATCAACACCAGTTCGTCAATGGATTCCACCTCCCGGGAGACCAATTCCACCAACGGAAAGAGCGAGTCGGTGATGTCATCAATGAGTGCGTAGTTAATCCAGTCGGGCGAAATCACCGGTGCTCCGGGTGGTCCGTGGCCGAGCGTCCCGATGCGGTCGAGTACCCGGGCCTGGTGGTGGGTGGGTTGGCTGTGGAACGAGAGGATGCCGCTCTGCATTACAATAGTGAACAAGCTCACGGGATCCATGAAATCCGGGGAGTCCAAGTCGCTATTGTAAGTATGGAAACACGTGAAATAATAGTGACTAAACAATTCGCATTTCTCGCGGCATTCCTCGGTTAAAATATCTTCTTCGGTCAAAGGGTGGATGTCGAATACTTTGGTGAAGAGCATCATGTCGCTGGGCCGCGGGGCGGTCACGTCAATCCAGAATGGGCCTCCCTGCTGCATAAGTTGGTCCAATGACATTTGGTCGTGGTATATATCATGCAAGTTTTCACCATAGAGCGGCCCCGTGGCCTTGGAGTAGAACATAAAGCGGTACGCGGGTGGGGACGGCGGCTGGCCCATCTTATCGAAGTAATCGCTCCGGTTCGAGTCCGATACCATCGAGAGGCGGTGGTGGAGGGCCGCTTGCTCTCCGGAATGCCGCCGCAGGGGGTCGGGTAAACTGGCTAGGGATAGGGATAGGGATAGGGAGGACTTGCCCGGCCGTTGGGGAATAATGGGATCCAGTGAAGTCCGCGCGCGGTGCCGGAGACTGTACATACCGGCCGGGCCACTACCACTGCCCACGCCGCCCGCGGGACTCCCCTCTCGGAGGAGCGAAGACCGGGAGGCCGCTGCTTTCCGTTTTTCCTCCACCACCAAACTCTGTTCAATCAGGAGCTGACGCAGGGTATCATAATCGACATCGCCCGGTGGGTCGGCCGTGGTGGAGGCCACATCGGGAGACCGCCCCTGGGTCCGATAGTCCGCCGTGGATGGCGGCATAACTGCCGGGGGGGATGGGGTGCCAGCAAAATGATGGACACCACCCGTATTACCGAGGCCGCTGGTTCCGTCGACCTGGTGGGAAGGGGTCGTCACGATGGTTTCACTCGGTGGCGGGGGCGAAACGTAGGGACTCTGTACTGCTTCTGGTGACGGTGATGGTGATGAATTAAAGGGATTACGATGGGTGTTATCGCCTGGGGTACGGCCGGTTTCCCCCATGGAGGCCGTCGAATAGGGCCTCCGAGATGACCCGGGGGGGCTGGACATAGAATGCGGCCGGGAGTGTGTAATGGGAGTAGGAATGGCGGAATCTTCGTCGGCTAGATGGCGAAACGGCTCAGCGGGGCCGTGGGTCCATTCACCTAGCAATGGGGTGGGCTCGGCTCCGTCAAAGTCGGTGGTTTCGCACCCATTGGTATGGTTGGCGTTGACGGTGTCGTAGAGGTGGGCCTGGGAATGGTGTGGGTGTTCGCCTGACATGTTGTATGAGAGAGAGGAGTACCTATCTATATATTAGGACGACGGGTTGAAGTGGGCTGGGGGGACAAGGGCGGGTGCCCTTTGTTTATCTGAGGAAGAGCCGGCGTTGGCGTGAATAAAATAGCCCTTCGGACGCTATTAAACTTTTTTAAAAATAATAATAATAATGGTATAAGTATATATAACCCGAAAAAAAGAGCACGTAGGTTCACTATTGGAGGGAGGTTTTACATGGGTGCCCTTGTGTAGCCCAATAGGTGATATTCGATAGAGGAGGGGAATGGGGTAGGACGGGAATGAGGGAGAAGGGTAATTAAAGCTCGCCCAATCCGAGAAAATAAAAAGAGAGTAAGAAGAAGGTGGAGTAATGGTCCGGAGAAGGCCCCTTAGGGTTATTATAAGTATAGTAAGGCGTTTAGAGAATAGTGGAGGAGAATTTATAGCAGAGACCAGTAGTAATTTAGTGATGGCCGAGAATAGTATGGTCGAATCAATTTTGGTAAAAGAGACTCGCGCCATCCACACCTACACAAGTTTCCACCCTTATAAATGATTTCCCCACACACGAACGTCCGAGAAGACTACAGCGTTTGTTAGGCTAAGGGTGCTAAAATAATAGGCGAACTAGCGCGAATTAGGGTAACCCGCGATTAGTTTGGTTAGGTATGCGGGAGGGGCTACAATAGCTGGTAAGTTACTGTACTGATGACGAAACTTGACTATGGGGTGTAAAGAACCAGCAGGCGACCCTGACTTGGCGTGGCGGCGGTCTTCCTTATCTATCTCGGGGAACGATATGAGCGAGGCAGGGTAGGGGGAGTGGTAGTAACCATCAATAGGCCAGGTCCATATGCAAGCGGGTGGGGTGGTGTCCAAGCAATACAGCTACAGTATACCAATGATGCTAAAACCTCAGGGCAGCGTGGCGAAGGCAAGAAAGGGGCGGGGGTAATGATTCGGAGCCCGGCTGATTTATATGAATATTCAGCGGCATACGATGGCCACCTGGACCAGTGCTATATGGTTTAGATAGTTGACCCATTTGGTTCCGAGAGAGTCGGCCAGAGTCGCACGTCCCCAGCCATGAACGGCCCGTTGAGGATGTTGGGCTGAGCCACCACTATCCTTGTACAACCCGTTGGGGTTCAACGACCTCGTAAAGGGTCTATAGTCCCCCTCTGCCCTTCGGCCTTAGAAAGGCTGATTGCATTCCAGCGGACCTTTATCCCATTTCCCACCCACACACTGTCTCTCCCATACCTGCCCCACCGTATCCGTGCCCTTCCCCCATTCAGCCGGTTGGGGCTAGAGACCAAGCCCACTGAATGGGGCCATTCCGGGGACTGTAAAGGAAGGACAGGGACATGTCGCGCAACAAGGGGCGGCCCTAATTAGGTCGCCAAGCACCCTTCGGGAGAATACTGCCAGTTGAGGGCGGCTTACAGTGAAAGGTGTTGAGTTGAGACGGGAGTAAAGAATAGCGGCGTAGGGATTACTAACCGATCCTCGCCCATCGCTGGTGGGTGTGTAACTAACGATTGGAGGTGGTACCTGTGGCTGTGGTTTGGCATTCATGGCAATGATTACTCCCCCCGCACACTGCTTTGATCGAATGGTGCAAATCTAATTGAGGCTAAAAAATTAATATGTCCTTGGAAGTCGGTGGATTATGACCATCTGTATCGCCGCTGTTAACTGTGCCTATCGAGCAAATCCGCGGAAAATCAGAGGACCTCACTAGTATCAATTTATTAATTTTTTTGATGATTTGAATAATACGTTTAATTAACGGCGAGCTATATATTCACCGTGCGGGCTCAAGAAAGCCGGTGTATCAATATTATGTGGGGCATGACTGGCCAGGAAATATATGAGGCAGATGCTAATTGGCCAATGGGTTACCAGATGCCTCCTCCCCTTTCTTTTCGTGAAACCGAGACGAATCATCAGTCAACTGTTAAACTAGCGGTTGGAATAGTAGTATCCCAAAGTTTAGCACTGACCACTCAAACTGCCGAAATCGGCAACTCTAGTACCCAATGTAATCCACTTCATTGGATATGCTCTCTCCATCGGTGAAGCATTCTCTCTATCCATTGAAATATTTTCTAACACTCCTTTACCGATCCCGTTAAACAACACAGGGCACAGAGCCAATAAATAGGCGATTTCTGTAAATGGTATTCGCCAAATTAGGCTAGTTAGTTAGTTAGTTTTAGTTGGTTGGTTGGTTGGCTATTCCATATTCACATGGGTTCGACATACCGACGGGGGAGAGAGAATACAACCATTCCAAACCTACTTATTGAAAAACTCAGTCCCCGGGACCGCCGCCGCCTTTCCCCTTTCCAGTCCAAGATCTCACGGGATTCGGCCTCATTGAATCTGCATACCCCCCTATCTGCAGCGACATCGTCGTCGGGTAAAGCCTCTCCGTCTATTCACTGACCCACTTTAAATTATAGAATATGTTCGCTTCTATTTCGAACTATACCCCTTTTCACTAAAGGAGGAGTGATCACGACCTCCCCCCCTCCATCAGGGTTCTCAAGCAAATCCCGCCTATTCTTAGCACTGTTAGGTATATTAGACAAGGGTGATCATTGAATCTTCGGGCCTTAGGGGGTTGCTAATATCGTATCCAGTTAACCGGCCTTCGCGTGGAGTCAGTCCCCCATTGATTGGGTAAAACAACAGACATTATCTGACATATCTAGTCGGATATCCTGCGTTTACACCAGATACTAACATACCAATCAACATGCATGGGGCTTTCTTATTTACACCCCCACATCCACCGAAATACCAATTGAGCAAAACTAAAAAAAGAAATCACGTAAATTTATTATAAATAAAGATGGGAATCGTGCTATTCCGACCCGAAAGTTGTTGAGTTTATATTAGCGCAACAATTGAGGGGGGAATAACCTACTTGTATTCGGAAATCTCATCCCAATCACTCAACACCAGACCAGACCATACCATATTAAAAAAAAACCTAAATGGCTATTACACTGAGAACATATGCTGTGTTAGAACTGCCCATTCCAAGCAAGCCCGGGAGTTTATTCATACGAAATTAAATTATTAAAGTTATTATTATTATTATTTAAAAAAGGGGGTAAACTATATCATTACTAAGCGAGACTACTGACGCGGACCGTCAATCTCGGGATACGGGTTGTAATCTGAATATGAGCCAGGCAGCATAGGAGCGGGTCGAGTCATAGGCTGCGAAGGCCCCCGTTCGGATGACATGCGCATAATCGGGGAACGGCGGGGGTTCGCGGGACCGTCGTGCGAGACTCGCGGAGGAGGTGCGGACTCGAGGGGGGAGGAAGAGATAGGGGTGGTGATCGGCGACCCGAATGACGCGTGGGGCAGCACCCGGGATGGGGCTAAAGCGGGACCGGGCAGCGTACGCGGGGAATTGGTCGTAAAGGCCCAAGTCGGGAGGGGCTCGTTGGACAAGTTGGCACCGGGTAGTTGGGTGATGGAGCCCGCCGTCTGATCCGCCGTACTACTAAAGCTGACCCGGCCCTCTCTACCACTAACACTACCACCACCGTCCTTCAGGTCGGGGTAGTGAGTGTAGTCGTACGAATAGCTCGCGGAGGAAGTGTAGTGCACGGGCTGGGGATCATGAACCAGATGGGAGGGAATCGCCCGGGATAGCGTAAAGGGGTCGCCCTGGGTCTGGGTCTGGCTCTGCAGCGTCATGGGGTTAAATTTGGACCGGACACCAGTGATGGTCGGGATATGGCGGGCATGGGTGTGTTGGTAGCCCGAGGTATAAATGGACCAGCACATGAACGTGGTGGTGAAGGACGGGGTGGCGACCATCAGCGCCAGCACGGTAAAGTAAAATTGGCTGAGGTGGGGCTCCAACGCGCACGCCCACAGCGCCACCCCCACTACGGTGTTGATGAGGGTAATGTACCCTCCGATATCGATTAACCGGCGGTACTTGGACACTTCAATCTCCCGCTGGAGCCCGTTGATGCAACGGATATGGGCCACCAACTGCCAAATAAAATGGCCCGTCAAGTACACTTCGGTACCGAGCGACACCACCACGTAAACAATAAGGAGAGACTGTTGGGTGTGAATGATGCACAGGGCCCGTCCCACGATGGACGGCTGCTTCAACATACTGACGACCACAAAGTACACCGAGTGCAGCGCAATCACGGCCGACGTGAACCACAGTAATTTTCGATTATGGACCAGGGTGTGCAAACGCAGGAGCAAAACGTATTGACACAGACTGATGCAGATACTCATGCCGAACGTGGCCAAGAAAAGAAGCACCGTACAGGCGTCGGAGAATACCTCCTGGTTGATGAGGGTCACCGTGAGTACGCTGGCCAGCGCCGCCACGGCTTGGCCCAGATTAGCGTAGTAAAAAAGGGCCTTTTTGCGCAGGGTAAACACGGTGTTGATGTAGATGGTGAATAAGAGGCCGCCAATGAGAACTCCACCAACGATAAGTTTGGCGTGGAGGGCAATAGGGGATTCGGCGGCGAGAATTTGGTGGTCGCCGTCGGAGGAGGTGGGGCCCACTAGGGAAGTCGGGAGCATATCGGGGGCCCGGATGGTAGGGGTGACCAGTGACTCCATGATGTTAAAGTAGATACATATATTTAGCTAGCTATACATGTATATATTTGTGTGTATATCTAATATGCGGAGAATGATGGTCGGGCAAACAATAAGAGGGGACTAAGGCGAAGACCTGGGTTTACGAGGCGGAGGAAAGTGGAGGAGAGGGATTAAAACTATTAGACACTAGCTTTACCGAGGTATAAAACATAAGGTAGCGAATAGACCTAGTGGATCGCGGCGGAGGGCGGCTATATCTGATGGGGAGGTCTAGGACGCAGGTAGAAGGGAATTGCGGGAATCCTATCAAATGGCTCGGCGAAACTCCGCCGACATTTGCGCTGACTAGTCTAAATAATGACGCGGTTGAGTGAATGGACAAGCCAGTGACAAGACTCCCGGGGGATTATAATGTAAATGTACGGAATGAAGCGGGGCGTGGCAAGGGAGGGAAACCACCACTATGTGGGCGAGTATGTGTGTACTTATAGTGCCAGTTGGTACATGGCCGATTTGCACAGCCGACGATATGTACTAGCAGCGTCGAACAGGGTATATGCCAAACCTGGGCGGGTGTAAATCGAGTCAAGACAGGCGAAGAAGAGTGAGGGTGGCCAAGCGGAAGATTACAGTCAATCGTCGATAAAATGAAATGCAGAGTTAAATACTACGCCTCGTCAGCCGTGATGTGGGGGTTATATTCCGCTGCATTCGGAGGGCCCAGTGAACTGAAAACCAGCGTACTGTATGAGGAGGGGGTGCGCCAAATGGGCATTGTAATATCGTTTTCACCGCCTACACTGCTGCCCCCCTTCTCCGAGGGATTGGAGGCAGATTGGGGGGTGGAGTTCGGGGAAGTGATGTATATTTATATATAAATATAAGTATATAGCCAAATACCCATATTTAAAGGAGTGGGCGAGGTATAAACCGGAAGGGGTGACTCGGACTCGCATCACCATTCCAGGACTGCTGGATGATGGGAAGATTGCTGTTAACTCCAATCCAAAGATTGGTGGCCGAGACCTTATTTAACGATAGGTCAGCAGAAGTCACACTCTACACGATGGTGGCATCTGCGTTGAGTCCAAGACGAATCGCAGCGAGTGTATTACCTGGACGGACATATGAATATACTAGGATTGCCTATGAGGTAGTAGCCGAAGGGGTGTGTGGAATGGAGCGGTTTGGTGGCATTCGACGGGATGGCGGCCCCGGGGAGGTGGGAATAGCGCTCCAGGCCGTTCTTTATACGGCCTACGTGGGCGTGGGCCGCCCGAACCTCTTTGTTTACCCAGGCAGGGCCGATGGACCGCCGGCGTGGGATATGAATGATCGGACAGACTAACTTCCTAACCCCACGCTAGCCTGCAAGAATAGCGAAGGGCTTTGGGTCTTCTCACGACTAACGGGCCGACTTAGTCCAGTAACAGCCAGGGTGGTATAGGAATAGAGGAGACCAGCGGTGACGAACGAACCCATATCATTCCACTGGCTAGCTGCTGTACACTCCCGGAACGGCCACCAATCAACGGGCCTGGCTAACCGTGGTTTTTCGGAGACCACACCGAATATGCGACAGTGATCAACCAATGGTGGGCGGGTGACACAAAGAACAAGGGGGGAAGAGAGAGGAGAAGATAATAAAATGAAATGCCCTATATATCCATCTGTCTATTTATATATCAATCTATTTCCATAGTATGTGCATAACCACGGCAACGGCCCATTCGGCCCAGCCAAAAGGGAAGAGAGATCCAATGTATTCGAAAGGCCAGCTTGTCCTTGGCATGGACATTGCCATCAAATCGCCGCCCAAAGGGACAAAGTAGGGGAGGGGAGGCCATGATGATAATGGTTCGTACTCATGCCTGGGGAAATAAGTGCGTCTGGTGGTGCCGAATTCTAGGTCGTACGGCTATGCCAAAAACGGAGATTCGGCGGCTGACGGTTACTTGACGTGCAGCTGTCGGTCGAGGTTCGTTGATGGTCACGATTCTCAATCAGCTGACTCCCGCCGGCATCGTGCGTACCCGCTTGACGATCTATATATGCGCACGCATATAGCCACTAACCATTGTAGCATGGCCATATATAAAACCCCCGTTCAGTCTGAACGAACCTCTTTCCAACTTGTTGCTTTTAATTGGGCTATTATTTTTTATAAATGACTGCATACTTCGCCCATTGGTAAGTTTCCGGCTTGCGTTGTCCCCGATTTATCGCTGTACTATCGGGGTTCCCAAATCCTTGGCCAAACTGTCGTTCTCTACCCCGACCGTCTCGGCTCCGTCGTCATAATCCACACTTGAAACATCATCCTCCGCCTGTATACTTCTCCCACCCGTGGTCTCACCTTGACTATAACCCCCCTTCAACCCTCTTGGCCTTTTTTTTTTCGTAGTCGTATTGACACTCTCTATACTAACCCATTAGACTCGATTACCCCCGTACGAAGCCTCTCTCCCTTTCTCTCTCTCTCTCTCTCTCTCTTACCTTGTTTCTCTTCCCCATAATTCACTGCGGCTCCATTCCTTATTGCCCGTTTGTCCAGTTTCCGTCTGCTATACTACTCTATCTAATTTCTCCTCACGCCCGTCGCTTTGTTTTGCCCCACTCGTGAATTCCCCTCTCCTCCGCTCAGTCACCAGGTAACCTTCTAGAAACCGTTAGTGGTTGCTTTTTTAATTCCCTACCCGGGCCTCGCTACTTTACCTCCAATAGGCTGTATTGGAGACCGAAGTGGTCGGGGCTTCAGTGACTTACTGGCCAGTTACCCCGGGCCTTTGAAAACCGGACTCCAAAAGCCAGTCCGCGGATTTTTTTAAACCTGCCCAATAGTGGCCCCGAATTCCCCCACTTTTCGCCTTACCCAATGAGGAAAGCTAATTATTGTGCCCTACTACCACACCACTCCCAGTCCTAGAACTATCGTACTAACCTTACCCTCCTCTTTATTGCCTCTTCTTGCTTTCACCCTCCCCTTTTCCATAAACCCTCTGCGGGCTCTCTCTGCGCTTTTATTTCTTAATTCGGGGCTGGTATTTCCTTGTGCTATACGCTTACTACCATAAGCCCTCTTTCGCCATGAACCATCTTTACCACCACCAGGAAGACCTACCCACCTCTGAATCAGCGGCCGCAGCAGCCGCTGCAGTGGCCGCTGCCGTGGCAGCCGCCTCCAACCCACCAGGCACCCCCACCTCTGCCTCGGCCTCCAATGCCGCACTCAACGGGGATCCCCATTCAGCGGGTCTATCGGCAGGCGGCACCCCTGTCTACGAAGAGGAACCTCTCTATGTTAATGCCAAGCAATACCACCGTATACTAAAACGGCGCGAGGCCCGCGCTCGGCTGGCCGAACTCCATAAGATGCAGGTTAAACGCAAGCCCTATCTTCATGAGTCCCGCCATAAGCATGCTATGCGGCGGCCACGCGGGCCCGGTGGCCGGTTTTTAACCGCCCAGGAAATTGCGGAAATGGAAAAGAATGAGGCCCACGAGAATTCTGATATGGGTAAGTTACCAAACCCCCTACCAGCGTATAGTTAAAAAAAAGGGGGGACCCATCGATGCGTGCGGAAACTACTGGGCCACACATAGGGTTTTAGAGTATTGCGGCTGGAGGAAGACCGTATTCCCCTAGTATCTTCCAACTTCACCCCCAACCAAGGATGTAGGTCTACCTCTTCAGTATTGCTTTCCACTTCTCACGATGTTTAAAATAAGCGGATGACTAAACCCGACTCCTTCTCGTTTTTTGGGGGGCCTCCTGCATACCTCTATATAAATATGTATATATATATATAATGGGATTATCAATAAATATAGCGGAAAACGGGTCGCCTACTGAGGCTACAACGAGATAGAGGTGCTCTGGTCTCTGATGGCATCTGATTGATTCCGTCGGAAATTATCAACTTCCACATACATTTCTCCGCTACTTAAGAGTCCGCCATAACCCTCAACCCACTGGCTGAAAAAGCTCGGCATATCGGTTCCCAAATTTCGATCTGATGAATACATTACTTATCACCTCCACTTTCACCCTTCCACTCTTTAATCGCCCGTTTCCTTCGGCCTCCCCATCCAAGCATTGCACCCAGTATTGGGCTTGACTCCACGTCACATAGCCACCGACCCTTTGCTTCATTTTACTTCGTAACTATCCGACCGTCCGCATTGTTCACCGCTCTGATTCACCCACCTTCCGCATTGGATCAAACCATGGTACCATTCACCGTCTCTCCCACTATACTGGCTAACTACTCTACACCCACCCCGGCGCAATTCGCCTATGCCCATAATTAGCCAAATAATTGGTCCGGAATTCGAGAGTCCAAGTGACGGGTAGATGATGAATGACCGGTCCCGAGTTGATATATAGTCTTTTATAGTTTGTTTTTTTCTTTCTGGTCGCACTTTTTCTTAATCTTTCCTATAGCTCATTATCGTCCTAGATAAGCCGTCCCCTTATAATTACCCTAGCACCGCTGCACCACCCTCCCCGGGTGAGAGGGGTCTACCTAACAGCGCACCTCGGTATACGATGTAAGGTTTAGGCCTGTAAACTAATTTATTAAAAAAAATTAATAACCCTTAGTTATCTAATTCTTAAATTTTAATTGAAATCGACAAGATAAATAGTAGGGCGAGACGCAACAATCGGTCGCGGCCCAACGCGCCCCTGAACCAATCATTCGGGCATTGGTCGTGCAACCTGTCAGATCATCGGAATGTCAGGATCTCTTCTAGTCGTTGCGCAGGCCTCGTTTGTCGCGGAAAAAGTCAAGCAGATGGCCAGGTTCCATGTAGGGTACGAATGAATGAGCAAACCTCCTGGCAAACATGGTCGTTTAATTAATTGCCTAGTGATTTGTATCTGAGCAGGTATTGTCCATGGAGAGACGGGGTGTATGGGTGTGAATTTTATGCGGAATCCCAGGCTTCGGTTACCAATCGATGATTTGGTTAGACTGATCTCCTTCCTTTGGCCCTCCATGCCTGGGACACACTCTTTCAGCTAGCCGTTCCAGAGATGGCCCAAATATTATTACTTCTGGGTCGCACAGGCATTGCCTTCTAAACCATTTATTATTTTCCGGACCTTGACCAATATTAAGGAACCTGGAATCCATCACCCCTTTTATGGGTAGATTGGATACATGGATTTTTACATTTTTATTTTATTTTATGAAAAACCTTTGGCTCTGGTAGGCAACCTCGATGCTTAATAGTGGGGGTATGGATCAATCCCCTTTTCCTCCTTCCAGCTTAGCGTCACCTCAATGTTCGGCAATTCGCCTGGCAGGCTATGCTACACCACCATATATCTATGTATTAAGTATCTTCAGCTATACGTGTAAATCTAACCCAATCAGACATGACCGACTTTCCTGTCATCCGTAAAAGGCAACACCCATCATCTCCCATCCCAGACGATCGCTACCAGGGTGGCCTGTCTGTTAGGGGAACATTGAAGGCCATTCCCCCCCTCTTTGTATCTCCTCGCCCTCTTTCCTCCCCTTTCCTTGCTAGTATATACTATGATTATTCTATTCCACCCATGGTAACTTACTTGAGCTGTAGCATAAAGCTGCGCTAGAGATGTCTAGAGAAGGGCGGGATTGTCTCCAAGACCTAACCCTGGTCGATTCACTTTGAATTGAACTTATCAAAGACTTTGCCCTTTAGTGATATAAGGCACTTTGTCTGGTCTGATCCGGCAAATGGTTGATGAACAATGGGTGAGAGAGAGTAAGAAAAGGAGCGGATAGGTAATGTTACTTCCAGCCGGTCTTGATGAATTGAAGTGGCACGGTGGAGGATAATAATTACGGTTTGCCATGCAATTATGGCGGTCATCGATCATGCAGCTCTTGTGGATTCTGATTATGCCCACGATACAGTCGGTAGTAGTAGGGGTATATACTCAAGCAACAGCCTTGCCCACCCCCTGCTGGAATGGGGGGTTCCTTTTAATGCTCCAGCTTTCCCCCCCCTTGGTTACTCCCTAACCCCTCTCTGAGGCCCATTTACATATATATATATACACCTGTCCTATTTTCCCTATAAGGGGTCTATGTATTTACAGTGTACTGCAATCATTTCCCTCAATTACTACTAGGTTGAAGAGCCATTTCTACCCCTATCTTTCCCCCTTTCCGCCCTTTCTTTCATAATATTGTGTGGCTTCTAAGTAAGTGGATTTGTAAAATCCACTTCCTTCCAATTTTCCCTAGCCTTGCATCGGTTTCTTTTCTTTTTAGGTGGCGGCTCACACCACCCACATTGAGGCGTACAGGTTGACTGGTTTGTTGCCTGCGTTATACTTGTAAATGCCCCACTTGGCTCCAAAGTAAGCCATTATTGGTACTCCCATATTCTCCTCCTGAACCCTGCAGTGTTATAGCTTCTGGTTTTGCGGTACTATCTTTAAGCAAGGCACGTCGCTGTCGTCTTCCCCACGATTGCTAGTATCACAAGGTCAGCAGTGCCCCACATGCGTCTTTGTGGTTGGGTTTCATTACTCGTCTCCTTTTCTTATTTCTTACCAACTCTACCAACCCCGTTTGTCTTTATATATATATAATAGTTCACATCTCATTACATACAGCGACGACTCAGTCCTTCATTTAAGCCGAGTCTTATTCGCCGCGTGCTTAATTTCCAGTAGGCTTGGTGTGGCTTGGTGCTATATTAACCTCTCAGCGGCTGCATAATATATAATTGGAACCCGCTCGTTCATTGCCTATATTTCCATATTTCTCATACCTATCAAAAGCTCTATTGTGTGATTCGGCCACAGTAGCGGACTCTGTGCCAGTGCAGTAAGTATATATCACATCCATCTGCCTGGGCCCAGCACTATCTCTCTTCTATTGTCTTCTCCGTTCCTTAGAAAACCCCTCTTTCCTTACTTGCGGCTCGATTATTATCCTTTTCTGTTACTTATTATTCAGGGACCCTACTGCTCCTCACTCTGCTGTTTTATTATATTGTCCTTTGTCCAGTGCCGAACAGGCCCTCCGTTACTTTTTTTCATTTCTCTGCATTGCCATCTCATCTCGTCTTAGCGACCGTTTTTTTATATATTTTCATTTTGAACCTTCCTGCCCGCCCACTTACCAACTTAGGCCATTGTCCCCTCCCGTAATAGTTACTTTCGGCCGACTGTATCTCCTCTTTCTTAGCGCTTACCTTGCGGCCCTACTCTACCCCTCACACCACAAGTTCAAACACTCTACCGTTCTTGACCGCCGTCTCTGCGCGAACCGGTCCACAGCATGAGTGCCGACGACCTCTTTATGCAGCGGTTACAACACGCGGGCGGTCAGCAGGACCCTTCTCCCAATCCGGAGATTGAGGGCTACGGCGCGCCCGACGACGGGCTCGTACCCGCCCAGCACCCCTACGACCACGACGGCGCCTTAGGCGATTCCATGGCCCTCGACCACAGCGGCGCCGACTCCAACGAGCTTCCCGAGCAACTGGGTATCAATGATTCCTTTTCGTCCCGGTACCACCTGGACCAGGCCTTCAGTGCGGATGGCCAAGTTCTGGTCACCACCATTCAAACCGCTTGCGCCCATATCGTGACCAGCGAGTCCGGCAGCGATATCCAAACCAATGTCACCTTACCCGACGGGCAAATGATTTCCCTCAACGCGGGCCAGGTGCCCACCATCGTGTACGCGGCTTTTGACTTTGTGCGCATGGTCGACGGTCAGGTCACCGTACGGGAAGCGGAGGAGCTCATGCTCCTGGATGAAAGCAATCAGTTCTGGTGGCTGGTCCTCAAGGACACCGGCGATATCGGGTATATCCCCGCCGATAATATCGAAACCTGCGACCTCCGCCGGGCCCGGCTCAACCGGGATCGGAACGTGGAGCTAGTCAGGCCAATCCCCCAGGACCGTCCCCTACCCGTCTCTCTGCGGCCCTCGTCCAAAAAAGCCCGCGGCATCAATGGAATCCGTTTCGCCGAAAATATCATCATATCCGTCAACGAAACCTATCACTTGGACGATTATATTGACTACGACGACGAAGGTAACGAGGTGCACTACCACGATGACGAGGGCCCCAATAGTGCGGATGATATGAGTGAAGATGACGACGACGATGAAGATTTAGAGGTTGAGGATTCTGCCCGTAGTCAAGCTACCGAGGCTCCCCATATTAGCCGTCCCCGGCGCCCCGACGATCTGACGGGCATTCAGTCTGATAATGCCGTGTCCGGTAAAGTTTATCCCCGTGTGGGTGAGGAGGACAATTCCTTGGAACGGGATGGCGACGAAAGTCCCCTCAACGAAATGAACGCCGAGGCCAACCTGGCTCTAAATACCATGGCTCTGGCTCAGCAGCACGGCTACGGGTCGGGTTCAACCGTCCAGATTCCCCTGGAAAAGAACCGTTCGGACGACTACCTCCCCGATTATTATGCGTCGTCAATGGTCAGCCACCCAGACGATGATGGTCGAACCGTTACGGACGCTCACGCTACCGCCACCGATAACCCGAATTCCGCAGCCCGAAATCCCCCCTATCTAACCAACCAATACCCCGACGCATCCATTCAACGCTCCGATCACATGAATGACTTCAACCAGGTCTACGAACTCGATGGGTTCGAAGAAAACGACTTTCTGGTCCCCGGCGAAAACCGCTTTGAATCGGGGTCTCCGAATGCCTTTGCGTCCTCCGCCAACGCGGGGGTTATCGCCGCGGGCGCCGCCACTGACGATGACGATAACCGGGATGCCGTCGTTCCCGATGGCGACTCCAGTCTCATCGACGATAATCGGCCGTTTGAATTTATTGTGGCCTACCACATTGAATCTGCGTCGGACGACCCTGCCGAATTCGCGGTCGCTGATGAACAGCCGGTCCTAATGTATATTAATGAATCCTTCGCCGATGTGCTGCCGCGGGTGCTGGCCCAATTCAATTTACCGACCTCCGACGCCAAGGGTGTAGGTCCCAAGTATCGCCTGCTAGCCTACATTGATGGATTCAACTTCGGTATTTCTCTCGCCCAGGATGAACATATGTACACGCTCCTGGAATACGTTACCGAATGTATGGATGGTATCCCACCGGAAGAATGCCTGCGCTTTATCCTCAAGGAGGATACGGCCCCCAAACCTGAAGACATCCCCGGTGATATCGCTTCCTTCGGACATTTAGTCAGTGAGCCCCCGACGCCCTCCACCATCACCGGTACTACGGGGGCTAGTCGGACCGACTTATACGATACAAGCCTCATAGGGGCCGACTCGGCCCCGGGCGGGCCCTCCGCCTCCACCGGGGCTATTGTTAATTCCTCCCTCCATAGTCTGTCTTCCCCGTTCACTGCCGAGGATTCCATGATGGAAACTATGAATCGGATCAATGAACACCTACCCAACGAACAGGCCCCCTCCCCAAACCACCGCCGGTCGGTCTTTGATGAAGCGTTTGGGTTAGATGACGACGGGTTGAATAATAGCAGTAGCCATTTGGCGAAAAATGGAGTAGGGTCTAGAGATCATCAGCCCCTGCCGGAAACATCGGCCGCCTGGTCCAAGGATATGGCCTCCGATAGTTTGGTCCCGGACTATGATTCGGATAGTACCGAGCACGTGTACGTCACCCCCATGGTATCTACCAGGGTAAGGCCTGAATCCAAATCTTTCGGTGCACCCTCCTCTTCCGCGGCCTGGACGTCCAAAGGGAGTCGACCCATGCCACTGCCGGACCGCCCGGCCGAGCGGGACAGCCATATCCAATCGAATACAAGTACCAGCGATGATGATGCTGGCTCTAGTCAGAGTTCCATGTACGACTCCGCCTCGTCCTCGCCGGCCGATTATGTCACTCCCGAAACGTCCTCCCGGGTTCGCAGCCCGCCGAAACCACCACCACGTCCATCCACTGCTGCGATCAAAGAGGAGCCCCCCCGTTCCACGGGGCTACCTTCCCTTGCCAGCTACTCGGTGGTGGCACCGTCCACTCCCACTTATAACTCGATGAATGACCCTACTGAACCCAATGACCGCCCCATTCCCCGGGTTCTCCCCCCACGACCCGCGGGCCGGAGTAATAGTAACGCCAGTGCTTCATCGGCCGTTGACCCGGATGGGGTATTAAAACACATTTTCTCTAGCATCCTCCCGCCCAGCTCCCCACCGCCGAAGGGCCGGTCCGATAGATCCTCTTCGGGAGCATCTCTGCCCCCGGCGCCCTCGTTTCCGCCGCCCCCACCCCGACCAGATCCTCCTTCCGAGGCGGCGGCCCCCCGGTCGATCAGGTCGGCGAGTTTCACCCATACGGCCCCCAATAGTAGTGCCGTCACAGCCGATATTGCCTCCCAGGGTCGATTTAACAGCTTCTCCCAGGATCACCTGCCTACCTTCGCGGGCCGTCGCCCGCCCCTATCTGTGCAAACTTTTGCCGCTCCCCCGAGTGACCCACCCCGCTCGATTATATCACCCTCGGCCGCCTTGGACTATTACCATATCCAACAGACCTCATCTATTCAAGGCTCGATGCGTACCAGCTTTACCGGTTCCCGCAACAGTTTGGTATTGCTCAGTCCGGCCTTGAGTATTGATCGATTCGGCCAGGAGGATCCTATCGCTACTTTTAATCCCCTGATGCAAAATAACCTAGTCCGCGCCTCGGTGGATATGGCACCCTTCCAGCCCAAGGTGGATGAGGACATTAAACGGCGCCTGTCGTACCGCGAGGAAGCCGAACACGAAGCGCGGTATATGAGTCAGGAACTCGGGGTGGGCTTATCGGCCGGTAGTGCTCAAGGTCTAGGGGGGTCTTCGGGCCTCCTTAGCCCCGGGTTACAATCCTCCATGACCTCCGACGGTAAACGGTCCAGTGGACTGGTCAGTTCATTCCTGAACGTCAGCCAGTTCCTGGCCGAGACGGGCCCGTCGACTACGGCGTCCGCTAACCAGCCGATGGGGGTCGTTGGTATTGAGCGTCGCTCGTCCTCGCCTACACCGTCGCTGCGGAGTGTCGGTCCGGGTGATCTGAATTCCTCCATGGAATCGACTTCGACTAAGGCCCGTAAGGCGGCCAACCGCATGTCCTGGAATGCGGTGATGATGGCCAACGAAACCGTCAAGCGCCGAACGTCGGCCAAAAAATCGACGGGCTCCACGAATGGCCTTTCCCGGGACAGCGTCTCTCCCCTGGGCACTTTGTCACCGTCCGACGATACCCATTCCATATCCATGACCCTGGCCGCCCTCCACGAAACCGACGAGGCGGACCAGGGGCGGCGGACCACCCGGGCCTCCTCCTCGTCCGTATCGACGGGTTCTCCTGAATTTCCCCAAGTCGAGTTCCCCGGGCCAACGACTGGGCCGCTGGCGGCCCTTCATACAACACCCCCCGCTGTCAACCGGGTACGTGACTCCATCGCCTCGACCGACCAGATTCCCTCGTCGTCGTGCGATACGTTAATTTCGTCCTCTGCGGCGAACTTAAGCTTGACCCCTAATCTGGGAGTCGGACCTGCTACCACTTCAACCGGCCTGGCGGATAGTCCGTCGGCGCTGTACAGTCCCGGTGGGGCCCCAGTACGTACCAGCGGCCTAGCTAATGCTAATACTAATGCCCACCATCAATCTGGTCGTAGTTCGAATCCGGCCTACTCAACCCGAAGTAGTCCTCACGGTATGGACCCCATTAGTGGCAGCGGTGGTTCCCCACACCACCGTTATCAGCATCAGCAGCAGCAACAGCCCCGGGTCAGTCCCAACTTGGGACCGGCCAACTTACCATCCCCTCAGTCCCTCCCCGGCCGACCCTCGAGCCAAGAAACCAATGATGACAGCGATGCCTCCGTGAACACCTTCGTTACTTCCCCAGTGGGCCACCAACCCAACAACTATCGTAGTCGCCCTAACGCATTCCGGCGCCCCGGCGACTCACTCGATTTGAGTACGTGGCTCACTCTTATCCGTGGCCTACAGCCCCTCCCGGAGGACCAGCTCTTCCCGCTGGCAGCAAATAACCCGGCCAAACTTGTCCCGCCTACCACGGCCATGGCTGTGACTCATCGGCACCGGCGGTCTTCGTCGGCCGTCCTTCCGTTGCTCCCTCCCCTCACCGGGGGACCCGTCAATGGCGGTTTACCCACCAGCGGTAAACCTCTGCCGGCTACGGCGGATGACTTAGTCCTGGACTATTTGGCCCGATTCCCGGATCCCAAACAACCGTCCGGATTCCAAGCCACCGCCGAGTCCACCACAGTTCCTCCCTCCCACACCGGGACGGCGGGCGAGGGTCCCACCCGAACTCGACCGATTCTAAGTAATCGGAACTCCCCGGCTCCGACCAGCCCCACCCTGGCCCGCGACGGCCCAACAGCGTCTTCTGCGTATTCGTCTAGTGTAGTAGGCAAACTGGCCTCCGCCTCGGCATCGGCATTACCCCTGATGGGCGAGGGAGGGGGCAGCAGTGATGTGCATTCGCATATGCTTCCGAATAGGGGGGGAGTCCCACCGGTGGACTATGCCACAACCCCACCTTCGCGATCCCCATCGATGCAGGGTCAGCCCACTACCCCTGGATCCACCCCGTTGGACGTGTTCCTCAATTATTCTAAATCCATCAGTGATCGTATCGAGAAAATCGAGCGGGAACTCGATGACTTGGTCGTTCACGTCGTTCGGGCTTTTTAATCACCCAGTATACCCTCTTTATAATATGTTGTCACCAACATCCAATTACTTTAACATTAAGGCGGGCTTTCTCTTCCCCCTCTCCTCCCCTCACAAAACAACAACATCACCACCCACACTAACAGCAACAGCAATATCAATTAGTAGCAGGCATTCTATTTTTAACCCGAGTCGTATTATTTAGACTGTTTTATACTTTAATGATCTCACGAATATTTCACCAAAGCCTGCTTTATGTTTTGTTTTAACGTTCACTTACGCATTTTATGCCACGGTATTTTTTGCATGAGTTGTACTTAGTATTTTTATAGTTGTAAGAACACCCCTTTCCTATTGATGTCCCCCACCCCACTTCTATGGGTTTATAAGATTTTTCTGTAATTAGCTTTTCTTTTTTATACAAGCCAGTCCCGAATGGTGACGGGTCACTCAACTATGTACCCCAATAATTAATATGGGAGAAGTTCAATCAAGCTATATAACGATTTGAATGAAAGTTCCAATTGATGTAGCGGGACTATTTTTTTA
>JANBQC010000521.1:0-20485 GCA_027576995.1 Dimargaris cristalligena
GGTGATGGAGAAGCTACACTACCTTCGCTTTGGTCCCTGTGTACAATACCCCATAATTTGCCCAGCTAGTATAGTTGGCTAGAATGGATAGACCACTCGTTCACTCATCAAGTATACACTTAGGAAGGTACTTTCGTGTTCAAATTCTGACAGACAAGAGGGGATCGTCATTCAAATTTGGACTCCGAATGCTGCGTGTCGATCATATTTAAGTTATTGGCAATTATTTGTTCATAAATCTGCACTGGGCTCATTGGAGGTGTCTAGGATGTATCCCCTTTTAACAGGCAAGCGCCGTGAAGGGTATATCGGTGACCCGGTATTCCTAGACTAGGGAGGCTTCGGAAGAACTACACCGACTCAATACCCAGCTGAAGGAAAATCCCAACCCTAGGCATCGGTCTAATGTGAAACTGGGGCCCTTCTATAGCCTGCCACTGTCCGCTTTACAGTATCAGTTGCAGCAGCTAGATATACTTAATTGAGTATATGATTACATTTAGGTCAGCCACTTTCAGAATGAAGAGCTATTTAAGACTTGTTCCCAGAGTTCGCACCAGTGGGCCTACGAAATACCCCAATATCAATAGCTGCCATTTGGTATCCATAGAGAGATTCCGAGTCATGTACGACAAGCCCCAAGTGCATCACTCGGTAATATTGGATAATACTATCACTAGGAAACTTGCCTCCGGGATACAATAATCGACCGATTGATTAACTCGCCTTTCAATAACCCATTGTATTGGCCCCCCTCTTCCCTTCTCTCGTCCAATATTAATGTCTTTGTTTTGGAATGAATTGAGTACACTGCAACGAACTACAATCGAAGTATGGGAGTCTTAGATTATCCCCGGATTGAAGCAACAGTATTCCGCTTTACCCAAGTCTATGGTTTAGCTCGTAAACAGGGGGGCAGAATTCTTTAGCAAAAACCCTCTTCACTGCTGTTCGGCACTCAAGTTGGAGAGCTCAGCAATATCCCGTCTGGCCTTCTCCTAAGATCGCCAGAAGCCTACAGAGAAAGCGCATCAACGAGATGGCTCTGTCGCTCAGCTAACGACCCTTTAGCCGGGATCTATATAAATACCGGCAACCGTGTTCTCTACTTCACTTAACAGTATCCATCATTTGTCTCCATTTATGCGTCAGTAATTCACTGACATTTTCTAATCACCATTTGCTCCATATATTTTACCATCGATATTTACCCACACTACCAGTTTCCACCACTTATTTATCCCTTTCAGCCATTCTGCACCAACATGTATCTAATCAAATCCTCCGCCGTCTTACTCGCCTCGGTCGTAATGGCCTGTACTTTAATGAGTGCTAAGGCTTCTTTGCCTCATGTACTAGACAATAGCCATCCCCAAACCCCCCACCTTTATCGTCGCATTCCATTCCCCCCGATCAGCACCATTACTAGCGCTCTTAAACCCAATACCATGAAACCCCCCCCTGTCAGACTTTCTACACGCATCCAACCCCCCTCCCTCCCTCTTGCTGGCGCCGGGCCAAAGTCCGCTATGACCAGTCTATTGATGGGAAAGTCAAGCAAGGCTTAGTCTCTCACTCAGAGCCCAGACTCCCAACGGACCCTCCCTCTATTATATGGCTGACTACAGTGCTCAGAGACATGGGCGTGGGTGAGGTTTATATATTGAGTTTGACCAATGTCATACGATAAAACCAAATGGACAATTCAAATGTTAGTAGTACTTTGTTTCACACGACAGGACGGGTGGGTGGTTGTTTAAATCATCAATGGTATATTCTAATGGCACAGGCGGACGGCCTGGTTGACTATCGTTTTAAGATTGCGGGTTGTCTAGGGATAAGTTAGCAGTTTCGGCGGACCTTTTCCCTCCTATCACTTGGCGTGAATACATGACCTCATCATCCAGCCTAATTTACCTTTGGAGATGCATCAAGAAAAGGAAAACACCTTATTTAAATAATAAGGGTGAATTAGATAAATGAAGTGGAACTAAAGGACAGTACTGAAATATTACTAGGCTACGGGTTGTAATATTACTATACCCAGTCGGCACTTTCGTTATATAACATACGTGCACTATGTTGGAGCCCAGTAGTAGAGCCGTCGATGGATTTTGACCTTTTCTTTCCTATACACCCGCCGGGTTTATATATACAGATAAATAGTCATTTGCGGTCATTAAATATTGTTCATTATTTTTTCACAATGCAACCATGATATAGCCACGGTCTAAAGTAATATACAGAGAGTGGACTGATCTATCAGAATTGATGGCCATACGTTCTCTCGATGACACTATTAAGAAGCCTTAAATAAATTGGGAATGAAAAGACCTGCGAAGAGAATGAGGGGGTCTACACAGTTTAGATTGTTAATGCTACCAACTAATCAGAACCCTGGGCCTAATGGTATTGCCAAAACAGGGCTAGGATAAAACAGCTTGAAGAAAATGCGCTCTAACGTTAAACCCGCCCGATCCAAAGCACGGTGTATAGCACCTTAAAGGCTCCTCTACAGCGATCTGCTTTGATAAAATTCTATTTCCAAACGATGTAAACGAGTGTAGATTTGTTGATGGCGCTTTATCTTTGGATATACATTATTTTTTAGTGGCCCTCCCCCCCTCCGGACTCAGTGTCCGACCTGGCCTGGTCAATTAAACAGCAGTACATTTCATAACAAGTCAACAAATCTATCCGCCAAGTATCTTGCACTTTCTCTCCTAACTGAGAGCAGTACCTCAGGGGTAGTACTCCATGTGCTTGCTAGATCAGTGACCTCGGTGGATTCCAAAACAACATCTTAAACTACAACCCCGACAATAATAGCTAGAAACTGGTCTGCAAATGATCGAATCTTCCTCAGTATTAATTATAATATATTATTACGAAATATAAAAGCTGGTTCCTTTATCTATCTAGTAATGGTGCCTAGCTACCATATAATTGCTCACGCCAATGGCTAACTTTAACATCCTCAGATGCACTAGCCCCACTTCAACAATATTAGCGATTAGCGAGTCTGTATACAACCTTGTAGCTGAACTAGAACTTGTCTAATTTGCATATAGCATTAATCATTAATCAGAGTCGTGTTTAGCCAATATATTGAAGAGGATCTGGTCCACTGTAGATACGGCCCGTTTACAATTATAGGGTCAACCACGTACAATTTATTAAAAATGCAAACTAGTAAAAAATATATCTCCAGTAATAGATCGGGAAATACGGAATTAGGGCAGTCGAATAGTTTGCCAACAGGCCAGCGACCTCGGTCGGGAACCCACCCCTCCTTACTTCCGCTTCTTGTTGTTTGGGCGTGCACTCCGCTCTCTCTTTTTGTTGGCAACGCGCCGCTCCTTGGCGATCTGCTCGGCGGACTTGAGCTCGCTCTGGTTGCGTCGGCCGGCCTGTTGACCCATCGACGACCGCGGACGGCCTCCGTCGGCGCCGCCTTCGGCATCGGCAGCGGGGGTACCACCCTGGTGCCGGAATTTCTTGGCGGGCATTTGGTGGCCGTTTAATTCGGACTCGCCGGTACGGGGTATAGACATACGGTGCTTGCTCTGCCATTCGGTATAGCTGCCGCTGGCGTATGAGGCCGGAATACGGGCCCCACTCTCGGTACGCAGCATCTTCTTGTTGTCCGATCCCAGACCGATACCCCGCACGAACTTCTTCTTCTTGGTGTCCCAGCGCAGCGCATTCTGCTTCTTGAGCATATCGGAATTGTCGTCCGCGTTGAGATCGAATACCGCCGATTGGGCCTGCTCCAGGAACGAAGCACCGTTCTTTTTGACCGCATAGCCCTTTTCGGTATTGGCGTCCTTTTGGTAATGCGACATATAGTATTCCTCGTCCCGGAAGGACTTCTTGGTGGTGGTGGCGGCGGCGGCCGGCTGAAGGGCAGAAGAAGGGGCGAGCCCACTTTCATTCGCTTGTTCGCCGTCCGACTCCTCGCTGTCCGAGTCAAACACCGCGGCCCGCTTCTTTTCCTGGAAGCGGGACATCGCTTCGGTCTTCTTCTGCCGCACTTCGGTAATGACCTGGGTTAGCTGGGAGCGCCGCTTCCGCATGATTAGAGTAGCGGGTGACACATTTTTAGTGCCGCGCTGACCGACCTCGAACACGGTCTCCACGGGGCGGAAGTTAGTGATGGCACTCACCATTTCCAGCCGCTCCCGTTCCCCGCTGGGTAGATAGGGGACCAGTAGAGGGTGGATCTCCTGCATCTCGGGGGATTGCAGAATCTCCTTGGTGCGCTTATGGGACTCGGGTGCAGCCGTCTGTTTCGTCTTCTTGAAGAGTTTGTACCCGTTGGCGGCCACCCGCTGCTGATCCACTAGGGTCGAGGTATCGGCGAGTTTTTTATTCACCCATTCGATATCGCTCTCCAGCAGTTCCAATGGGATCCGACCGACTACTACATCTTTGGTGTAATCCATGCTATCGGCGGGACCCGTCGGACCCACCACCAAAGGACGACCCAAAAAGAGCTGAAGGTCAATCACATACGGCAATTCGTCATTGGTCACGAACGAAAAGGCCCAGCCCCGTTGACCGGCACGGGCCACACGCCCCACTCGATGGATGAAGGTCTTGCTATTGTCCACGAAATCGAAATTGATCACGTTCTGGAGCACCGGGATATCGATACCACGAGCTGCGACATCCGTCACCACTAGAACAGCGGTTCGTCCGACACGGAAGTTGTTGATTTGGATTTTACGCGCGGTCTGGTCGAGGGCACCGTAAATGTAGGACACACGGAAACCAGCCTCGGTCAACAATTGGGCGGTGAATTCGACATGGTGCTTAGTGGCCACAAACACAATGGTTTGTTGGTTCTCGCCGACTTCACCGCGGCTGGCGGTGGGCAAAGACTCCAGATAACTGGCATCTTCATCCCCCGAGTCGTTACGAACGTCGGCTTTACCTTCCGGAGCACCATCGGCGTTGTCGGTGCCATTCTTACGGCGCTTGGTGCGGCTACGTTTTCTAGCTTTCGCCATGGTTGCGGCGAACTCCCGGGCCTCTTGGGTGCGCTGGTCTTGGGTAACCATGGGTAGTTTGATGACCTCCCGGAGCAAATAGAGGAGGGCAGCGTCCTTCTCGTGACTCTTTAGGTGGAAGAAGGTCATTTCCAGGTCGGAACTGATTTTGGTATCCACATCCAGACGGATTAGCTCGGGGTCTTGTAGACCGGCCTTGGCGAATTCGACGAGGGACTGGGGCAGGGTGGCCGAAAACAGCAGAGTTTGGCGGGTCGAAGGAAGGCGGGTCAGGATTTCGTGAAGCTGTACGGAGAAACCCATTTCGAACAGACGATCAGCTTCGTCGAAAACGATGTATTCCACCATTTTCAAATCAAGTTTAGTTTCAACCATCAAATGGAGGAAACGACCGGGGGTGGCAACGATGATGTCGGGATTGGCCGCCAACATATTGTACTGCTCGTTCATGCTGTCACCACCGACAATGGCGCAGTGGCGTAGATCGGTGTATTTGCACATGTCCTGAGTAAATTTCTGGGTTTGCAGGGCCAATTCACGACTGGGCGAGAGGATAATACCACGGATACCCACCTGGCCAAACGGAGAAATGTAAATAGGAAGGAGGAAATACAAGAAATAAACAAATCTAAGGTGTTAATAGGCAATACAGTGAGGTTCTTGGGGATATTAGCATCGATATGGATACATTATAATGCCAGTCGGATATCCTATTAATTTCCCGATTAGCGGAGATATAGGGGGTGCCAATAAACCTCCCCCCCCCAACACACCCGTCACCACTGGGCCCAAATGAGTTCCGTAAGAAAGTGTCTGGCAATATAACCTACCTTGGCCGAATGGCTACGTAGCCGATGGATAAGGGGAATCACGAAAGCGGCGGTTTTACCGGAACCCGTACGGGCCATACCCACGAGGTCCTTGCCGTCCAAAATAGGCGGGATACATTTGCGCTGGATCGGAGTGGGCAATTTGTAGCCCTTTTTCATAATGGCCTTGAATACCGCGGGGTTTAAGTCCATGCCCTGGAACCCACCGGACTTGGACTTTTTCCGGTTGTTTGACATTTCGAAGCTGGCGAAGTCCATATTGAATAGTTATATAATTATATAGCGAGAAACTAAGGGAATGTGAATAAGGCGGCTCAAATTAGGAGCAGCAGAGAAGAAGAGACTTCGGGCAAATACAAAGAACTGGGTTTCCCGGTGGATAGACCCAAACACGAAGAGGTAAAGCCAGCTGCCGGTCGGTCAAGGTAGCAGCGAATCCACAGATCCCTTAAAAAAAATCCGCCGTGCAAATTACAAGGAATACCATATTTTCGCTATAGTTCTCGAGTTGCTATGAAATTGAAAGCCATAGCTGATGCCCGTAAAAAGGCCCAGAAAAAAAGGAAAATGGCTAGACAAAAGGCCCCGCCAACACTAATCGAGAGAAATATAGTGAGCAGGAATGTACGAATGAGTCACGTGATATATTATCCAACCGTGGCAGTGATCATTGCATGATTTTATGGAGCAATAGTGAAATTAGTCTACACCATTAGTAGTAGATCTGGCCCTAATGGGACATAGCAATACTTATTGAAGTACTATAGAGATATGCTTAATCCACTTAGGGCTCAGGCCGGAGTTAAGTGAGCAGGATTGAAAGCACTTTCATATACATGGGCCATACTACCTAATAAGGATATGTATGGGCTAATCTGCCGCTTGCCTAAGAGCTATAGTTAGTCATAGGAAGGGGAAACTAAGTAGGACTTGCTTGGGTTATTCAAAAGAACACAGCCCCTCCCCGAAATAGCATATCTCCAGCCCCATTGTAAGGCCTCTGGCTGTGATGGTCACCCGCCCACCCACACTGTATGCACTCCGCTAATTTTAGATATTTTTGGCCCTAGCGCCGTAGTATTTCCCACCTTTCGACTATTCCCTGGTGAGTTATATTTACTTATTCCTTTTTAAAACTACCGGTTTGCATGTCCATGTCTTGGTTTCGGCCTCTGAACCAACGGTCTTTCTTACTCAAGCGTGCATTTCCCCCTCACCCCGTGAGCCGATCCCACCTACTCAGTCTAGCCAACCGCTCATTCGAGCTCCCAGTATACCTTCACCACCGTACCGCATCTTTGCAGCAGCCCTCGTTCACTACAATGTCGACGAAAGCCTCCACCACCAGCTCTCGTCAGCAACCCGCCTGGCTGGCCCCTAAGCCCGATCCGACCCGGCAGGCCAGTCACCCCCTCAAGATGTATAATTCGCTCACCTGCTCCAAGGTCCCGTTCGTGCCCAGCAACGGCGAGCGGGTGACCTGGTATAACTGCGGCCCCACCGTCTACGATGCCTCTCACATGGGCCATGCCCGCGTCTACGTGACCGTCGATATTATTCGTCGGATCATGCAGGACTATTTCAACTACGACGTGTCTCTGGTCATGAACATCACCGATATCGACGACAAGATTATCCTGCGCGCCCGCCAGAATCATCTGTTTGAGCAATGGGTCAACCAGAACTCCTCGGCTACCCCTGCCCTACTGGCTGAGCTCCAGGAGGCGACAAACCTCTTCATTCAGAAGCAGTTTGGCGTGGCCGATCTAACGGTCCAGACCTGGGCCGCTCGCCGGGCGGCGCTGGTGGCCCAGGCCCCCGCCGATGATCCCAAATTCGCTCTCCATGTCAGTACCGTCGACAAGGCCGTGCAAGGAATTGCTCAGCTGGATCAGGCGCTCCAAGCCGGTGCTAAACTGGATGTCGCTGCCGTGAAGTCTATCGCCGAATTGGCTCGGGACCCCATCAGTGCCTGGTTGGACCAAAAGTATGGTGCCAGCGTGACTGACCCTAAGGTGTTCCGTCAGTTAGCCGCCCACTGGGAGTCCGAATACTTCAAGGACATGGACGCCCTTAATATCGAGTACCCCAATAAACTGACTCGAGTCAGCGAGTACGTACCGGAGATTGTCGATTACATTCAGCGTATCATCGACAATGGGTTCGCGTACGAGGCCGACGGTTCGGTGTACTTTGATACCCAGGCCTTTGATAAACACCCGGACCACTCTTACGCCAAACTCGAACCCTGGTCCGCTGGCAACGCTAAACTGCTGGAGGAGGGTGAGGGTAGCCTAGGCAGCAAGCTGACCGGCAAAAAAGCCAGCTCTGACTTTGCCCTGTGGAAGCGGTCCAAGCCCGGTGAACCTACCTGGGACTCCCCCTGGAGCCCCGGTCGTCCCGGCTGGCACATTGAATGCTCGGTCATGGCCAGTGAAATTTTGGGTGCCAATATGGATATCCACTCGGGTGGTATCGATCTGGCCTTCCCCCATCACGACAACGAGCTCGCCCAGTCCGAAGCTTACCATAACTGCTCGCAGTGGGTCAACTACTTCCTGCACCCGGGCCATCTCCATATCGAAGGGGCCAAAATGTCGAAATCCCTCAAGAATTTCATCACCATTCGGGAGGCCCTCGAGAAATACACGGCCCGCCAGATTCGATTCCTCTTTCTGCTACAGCAGTGGGATCGTCCCATGGACTTTAAGGACGATACCATGAAGGAGGCCATTGGTGTGGAAGAAACCTTTGACAATTTCTTTATGCGCGCACGTACCATGGCCAGTAATTTCCGGGACCAGCGGGGGGAATCCACCGGACGCCACCAATTCCACGACGCCGAGCGGGCCTTGGACAGCGACTTGGCTCACCAGCAGGACGCTGTGCGCGCTGCGCTCTGCGACTCGTTCAATACCCCACAGGCGCTCCAGGCCCTGATTGAGCTCGTCAAGAAGACCAATGTCTACATTAACCGCCGTGGCCTACCGGCCAACGTACCCCTGGTGGAGGAAATCGCCCGGTACATCACCAAACTCTTCAAGGTCTTCGGGCTGGCCCAGCCCGGCTCGGTCATTGGGTTCGGTAATTCCGACAGTGGAACGGGAAGCGGTAGCACGGAAGATATTGTCCGTCCCTATGTCAAGGTGTTCTCGGAATTCCGCGATGAAATTCGGCAGATCGCCCGCGCCAATAAGGACACTGAGTACCTTAAACTGTGCGACCAGCTGCGGGATGTCAAATTGGCCGACATTGGTGTCATTCTCGATGATAAGGACAGTGGTACCGCCGAGGTCAATTTTGGGGACCCTGCCCAGTTAGCCCGGGCTCGCGAATTGAAAAAGAAGGTAGGTGCTTTGTAATACCATGTCCCCTATTTGGGGTCGAGGGAACATATGGTTCCCATCCCAATCGATTTTCCTGACTTTCTAGGCTTATGTAGGCATAGCTAACGAGTCTATTTTCCCGGAATGCCCCATATTGTTACTCCGGTGCATCATGTTGGTCCCTTTGGCTTCTTATTTTGTTCATCGCCTCATTTTACTAGGAGGAGGAGGAAGTGCAGGCGAAGAAGGCCGCGGCCCGGGCCGCTCAGGAACAAAAGCGCCTCGAGAAACTGCTCAAGGGCAAGGTGTCCCCTCAGGAGATGTTTCAAGTCGGGGAGCACGCCGGTAAATTCAGTGACTTTGACAACGAAGGCCTACCGCGCAAGAACGACCAGGGCGAGGAGCTGTCGTCGTCCCAAATCAAAAAGCTCAAAAAACAGCATAAGGACCAGGCGAAATTACATGAGGCCTACCTGGCCTCGTTGGCCCAGTCTTAGCTGTTCGGTTTCCTTTGTCATCTTTGGTACTCTCCAACAATGGTCAGAACCAGCAGCTACTTAGTGATTTGTAGCAAGGGAGGTGTATCTCTTACCTTCAGCTGGCGGACATTGTGACTCACACCATATCTACACCATTGATTCGTCTCCCGTTATTAACCGCGGTGGTTATTCTACACTGATTGCGCTTGTCCGTATCGGACATTCGTTTACTAGCCATTATTTTGCTATTTTTATATAGGATACACTTACGACCCCCATATTTACATTCATCTATATATCTATACATTGAATACATTTATACATTTGATGCCAATTTGGTTGAGTGTGACCTAGTTACATCTATGTTGTTCTGGGTAGTTCCCATTGCTGAGGGTTGTGCCACCCTAGGGTAGATGATGGTAGAGTTGGCTGAACCCCGCCCTCCATGACCCCACAGTCGACTTTTTGAACAAAGCCAGGGTAGGGCGTTGGCCAAGTGTGAATGGCGTGGTGAAACTCGGGTAATGGTTAGCGGGGTGACAGTAAGTAGAACCTGGGCTGTAGTGGGAGGTGGGTGACCTGCGTGGCTCATTGCAGATGGTGTGGTTCAGGTGGTTTGATATGTGAGTGTGATTGCCTTTCATTTGACGCGGGCTGTGGTAGGGAACAATAGTCAGGTGGGATGAGAACAGTCATTGTGTGAACTCTTTGACCTCCACCTCGATAGTTGCGCGCTATGGGGCGAAGTCAGCTCAGCTGTTCACCTAGTGCGATACAGAGGAATTAAAATAATGCAATCCTCCCCCCATTGCCCATCGGCAATGCTTCCTCAATTAGCGATTTCAATACTACATTGCAAATTGCCCTATACCCCCAGAACGAGTGAAGGGGTGTGTATTGTACCAGGTGAGCTGGTCCGGTATGCATGGTGTGGAGAGGGGGTTGGGGTGAAAGGGCGGAGTGGGTCATAGCAGAGGCAGCAGCCTACACCAAACTAACCGACCTCCCCATGCCGAATTGTACAGGATGCCCTATGCGTACCTCCTGGCTATGCCCCCCGTAGGCTAGCCGAATTATTTTGTAAGTGATCCGGGGGGGCATTAGACAAATGGCCGAGTACGCAGTGAAAACCGGCTGAGGTCGTCCCACCTAGCACGTGGATCTGGCCACTCTAGAATGGGCATTGATATTGCACCGGTATTCCGAACTATCGATTCAGGAGAGTAGGTTAGATTGGGGGGAAAGGGAGAGAGAATACAATGATTCATAAACCTCAAATGATTGAAGACGGCAGGAGTAATAAAGGAGGTGGCTTTTAATAGTAAGACTGTGGTTAATGATATATTCGGTGGTAAATAAGATTCCTTTTGGAGGGTAAACACGGGGCGGAGATGATTCGTTTTGTCATTGTGAACCCTCTGCAACCCCCCTTTCTACTCAATTTCCCCTTTTGCTCAATAATGCCCTGACGCCTAGAGATGTATACTTGTCCTAGTTTCCTTCGTCTATCAATGTCCACCTCCTGGTCTTATTACGGGTATTAATTTGGCGGGAGTTGGTGTGGAAGATTTCGGTGACTCTGATCGACCCCTTCTCTAGCGTCAGCAATAGTAGGTTGTGGCCTATTCACTCAATCCCTAGTCTAGTCCACCGGCCTTGCATGAGCTGGAGGGCTGCCCTGCATCCCAGACTGTGACGTCCTTGTCCCCCCTTCCTCCTTTCCAGTAACCCGCCCCGGTCTGCATACCTGTCGCAACATGGGTATTCATTTATGTTAATAGGGTCCATCCCCACCCCGAATTCTACTGCGGTGTGGGTTGATTTGCTTCGTATAAAAGCCAAGCCATTTCCTGCCGCCAACTTTCATACGAATTTATGTCCTTTTCCACTTGTGATACCTATAATCATTTTCCTTTCATTTTTTTTCTTAAGCAGAGTAATACCCGCTGCTTATTTCCGGTGCTCTAATTACCTGCCTTAACCCTTACTGCCCTATTTCGATTTTCTTTATTAGTATTATACCCCCTACATCCGTGAGCCATCATAGTAGCGTTCTGCATTTTATACCACCCTGAATCCCCCCCCCGCATCTCCACGGTTCTTCACCATGGCCACCTGTACGCCCTTCTGTGATCGGAGTTTCTTCGACTTACATTGCTGCCACAAGCTCCCGATCCTGACTCCCTGCGCGAAAGAGTGCACCTGTTTCCGGGTGAACCTGAAAGTCGAGACCGCGAAACCCGCGGACCCCCCCGCTCCTGCTCCGGCCCCGCCACCACCGACCCCCAACCCTCAATGCGTCTTCACAGTACCCATTCAGAGGCCCAAGAACCCGCCGCCGCCGGCCTTTGATGTCGATGAAAACGAGATGCGGTTCCAAGTCACCATGAAATGGGATATCTGCAACAGCCCCGTCAAATGCGACGTCACAGTGGTCAACCACACCGTGCTACTCATCCGGGCGTCGTTCTCGACCGATAAGAAGGATACGTTCGATGTGTTCGAGCGTACGGTGCAGATCCCGAATGATACCGTATCCGAGAAGTCCGAGGGCAAATACAAGGACGGTGTACTGGTGGTGCAAGTCCCCAAACTGGATTCATGGAAACGTTTCTACGTGTAAGAATCGGCTGGGGGAGTGTTTGAGATTATGTGATTAAGAGAGAGAGGGAGACACAGCTTGAAAGAAAACAATACCTAGTTATATCTACTTATGCCATCCCGATGTTGTCTTTTTGAATAAACATTTCAATTTAAAACCCCGATTCTTGGATGATTTTAGAGTAGTCTAGCTGAGAAAACTGTCAGTTTAATCAAACCAAAAGTCCGCTTGGCATGGCGTTTATTACACCGCTACCCACGCTGTTGAGAAGGGTGTTTCATCATGGGAAGTATTGTGTTATGGTGGCCGCTCTATTTTAAATCCTAAACTACCCTTTTTTGCCCTTGTTAAGCCACCATTGATTGAACTAGCCGTGTATGTTTACCGAGACTGCAAATGGATATCCCATGATTGGGTGGGCATGGTTTTGCCAAACGTATTCGGGACATATAATCCCATGACTATAAGGTGCCTACCAATCGCTATACATACTGTACCACTGTTCCGTCGATATTATGGATAAGGAGGGATGGCACACTAATGTGGAAAACCTTGTTTATACTCCATCACGATGACAACGAGTGAATCCTATTTTTAGATTTGGTTTCGGTACGTCTCCAAAAGTGGAATGATAAGCACCGTAAACATATTTCCCAAATATAAATATTGGGGCATTAGTACCAATGGTATAGTAATCAAACCGGGAAAAGCGCGTGCTGGCATTGTTGGAACCAGATCCCCGTCTGTTTTCGAGTAGAGTTCAGGATTGTCGCAATTTGCTGATCGGAGCTTGTCTCACTATCAATGACCTACATTCGAAAAATATGGGTGTAAAATTAAATAAAAAGTAGCCATTGAATTCCTGTTCAGTACTTTAATATTCTAGAATCCAGTGTTAGATTGTGCCCCAATTCACCATGTATTCAGGCGACATTGGAACAGTATATTTTGTGGTGGCGAAGGGTGGGTCTGGTAAGAAGACATCGGGTGGGAATAGACAATTTTAAGCAGTCAGATGAGCTTATACGGCCACATCTATACCTATATATCTATATAGAAGAAACTTACTTTAACAAGAATGCTCTGCTCCAATTTCTGAATAGCATTATCCAGCAACGTCCAATCGGGATTACTCGGGTCGGTCACTTGACAGGTCATGGTCGGAGTTAGACACGCACGAATAAAATCCAAGTCAATTAACCACTGCCAATAGTGATGGGAAGCTAAACTCACGGATGCGGTTAAGTGTTGCTGAACTAGGGGTCGCCAGAGACGGACGAGCTCAGGCAAAGTCAAGTCCGGATTTACCTCCTCAAACAAGTTTACCTCGGTATCTCCCTCTTTAACCGAGAGACTGGCGGCGTACCAGGCCCAGCAGGCCGCTAGCAAATCGTAGTGCAAGCGATCCACGCAAAATGCCGGGAGAGCGGTCCGACCACCCAATGAAGCCAATCGATGCGACCAGTTATGTAGGCCCACCGTAACTGCACGAGAAGGTCGACACTGCCGTAGAACGTCAGGCTGAGCCGCCGGTACCCAATCTACGAAGGAAATATCGGTTTTCCAGTCCGCACCGAACGGAGCCGATGGATCGGGGGATGTGTAATAATCGGCCCGCCACTCGGTAACCCATTGTCCCAGGAAACCTTCCATAGCGTTCTGGGCAAAGGGAAGCAAACTAGACACCATGGTTTGGCACAGTTGGAGTCGGATTTGGTCGAGGGCGGGGGCGTGGGCGCGAATAATAGGTTGGAGGGACTTGATGCGTTGGCACAGCGAAAGAAACCGGTGGTCAATCCGACCCAGATTTAACAAAATTTCCCGCCATTGCAGCCCCTGGATTACCGTGGCGGATAATTTATCGGTGCACGGCGGAGGGCTATCCCCTACAGTCATGATGGTTTGGATACTCTGTTGTAACATATCCGCCCATTTGCCTGTATCGGTGGGTGCAAACGGCACAGTGGAGACACATCCCTGCAAGACAGTTTCGTAGGCCCCCACTAGTCCAACGGTATGCGAATCCGCTGCTGGTAGGTGGCCACTGGTCTGCACTAAGCGCCCAATGTGCTTTGTGAGGCGACAGCGGCGACGTAGCCAAGGCTCGAGGGTAATTAAGAACCGGTGGACGGCTTGGTTCCAATCGGATAAGGGGGCGATGGGCAGTATGCCCGGGGCACTTAAGGAGGCCTGGATCCCGCCTCGGAGTTCATTAAGTGGATCCACCGTAGTCCCGGAGGTGGAAGTGCGCTGGGGAGGAGACAGCGCCCGAGCGCTCCCAGTATCAGCCGGGGAAAGACCACCTAATGGCCCGGCCTGCCATTTCATTAAGCCCCCGACCAGGTCGTCCCATGCGAGGGGGGGTACCCCCGTCTTTGGGGTTAGGAGGGGATTTATTTCGGCCAGTCGGGTCGGCCAGTCCACCCAGCAATCGTGGAAAGTAGTTTGGATACCCTGCATGATATGGGCATCCACCACCGGCTGTAAAACAAAATACCCCACAATACTCAGTAGATCAGGCAGGGAAAGAATTCCGACTCGATGGACGGCGGCGGAAGCCTCCAACCTCATTAAATGGTGTACTGTGGATTGCAGCCATGGTTGGTATATAGCACGGGTGATCCCGGATGTACTTGTGGGGGCGGGGTCCGGGGTGGGCTTAAAATACAGCGAGGGTACGGTGTCTAGAAACTTGGGGGCCGCGGAAGCCGCCAGCCATTCCCGTATAACTGGGGCGATGGCCTGCTGAAGCACCTGGCCCAGCCACATTGGAACGCGGTCAGCCAAAGGGGCAGGCGACTCAACACTGGGGGGGATCCATGGCGGAATATAGGTAAGCACTGACATGGGTAGGTGATTGTAGACTAGGGACTGGCTGCTGGGCAGTTTGGGGCTGCTGGCATTGGACCTATTTAGCCTATTTGAGAAGGCCTTCCGGGTGGAGGTGGAGTTGGTCCGGGTGGCCGCCGGTAGGGCACCGCCCGACAGACTCAGCTGGGCCAGGGTAAATAAGGGAAGGTCTGGGCCGGACAAATAGCGGGAGTGGAGACCCGGGAATGCAATCAGGTAGGCCAGGCGACGAATGGGATCCGAGTGGGGCGAGTCACTATTATTACCGGACTCCAGCGGTGAACTACCGGGATTTGCCGAGCGGACCGATCCACTTCGATGGCGAATCGAACTTTTGCGCCTTATAATGCTAGGATTGTCTCCGTGGCCTTCCGCTCCGGTCAAAGGATGGGGAGGACGTACCAAGGAATTCAGTACATCTGATACCATACCGGTTGGCTCGACCCGGTGGCTGGTAAAAAGAGGAACGCCCGTATTAGCACGGGGGCGGTTGGCATCGGGGCCAGTAGAAGAGGGTCCGCGAAAGGTGGGTGGGCGGCTAATAGACGGGGAGCTTAAGTCGGCGGGGGGACTGAAGTGTTTGGCCCATAAGCCCCGAACCTGAGGATCCGGTGAGAACAACAATGTAAAGCAGTGTAGGGCATCCACCAGCAGGTCGAACGCGGTGTTAGCCACCTGATTGAACTCGGGAGCGGGGGAGTGAAGAAGCCCTGGACCGATGGGTATTAGCTGTTGGCAGGCCGTCGTGATGGCTTCATGGCGACCATCCAGAAATTGCCGCTGCAATTCCCCCAGCGAACATTGCTCCAACAGACCCAGGGCACACAGGGCATGTAGCTCAAAGAGGGGTAACTCCCCTCTCCGGGTGGTGGTGGTACTTCCCCCATGCTTTCCTAGGAAAGTGTCATCAGCGAGCCGAGGTGGGTCAGTGGGACACGCGGCGTGAGGGGCGAAGGCACCCCGAAGTAGGTCCCGGCTCTGCTCCAGGATTTTACCCCGGAAGGCACTGATTAAAGTCCACTGGCGTTGCACTAGGGGAAATTGATCACTGAGGGGCCGACCGTCGGGCGAAACCATGTCACTCAGGACGGTGTGGAGCTGGTGGGCGTACAGGTACAGGATGGCGGCTGGGAGTAGGTGGTGCCGGTCCAAAGCGCCCCATAGAAGCTCGGGAATGTCAGTTAGCAGTTTGAGTCCAGCGGCGGCTGTGAAATAGTAACCAGGTGCGGCCTCCCTTAGTGGGACGGGTGAGCTGTGTTTGGAGACGGTAGGGGTGTTGCGCGTATTATTCACCACGGCCCGAATACGTTCTAGGGTATTTTCAATATAGGTGGCATCGTTGTTAAGGCGCACGATGGAATCGGCCGCGGCGATGACGTCCCGGTACTCAGCCCCCACCAGTTGCTGGAGGTCGCCGCCCCGCTGGGCCGACTCTTGTTCCAGGGCTCGGGTCATGCGGCGGAGTTCGGGAATCGAATAGCGGGTCATCCAGTCGGAGAGGATGTGCTGCGGATCCTCGTCTAAGTCCATCTTGGGCAGGGTTGGAGTGGAGTTTGCCGACCCCTTGCGCTTGGCCGCTATCATGGTGAACGAGTAATTAGATGGAGAAAGTTTTAATGCTAATAGTGAAGTGTGCAGGTGCACAGTAAGTGAAACAGTTGGGGTAGATAATTCAATGGCATCTCTGCGAATGAGAGGTGCTTTAGGACGAATCGAGGGCACTGGGGGCAGTTCCGCCCAACATAGTCTCAGACTTCCATAGGGGAATGCGGGCGATTCCAGTTGGCCCTGAAAGTCAATGGAGAAGGCCCACTCCAGCCAGCGGCTCTGTTTGGTTTTGAAGACCGCAGGAACGCTTACCCACAGGGTTTCTCAGACAATTCCTGAGGCCCCCAGGTCCACCCCAATGGGAGGGAACCTAAGCTGGTCTGTCGGCAGGCAAGGAAAATACGGGGCATTTGTGGTACAATCTAAAACCCTATAGCTGTCCTATCCAACACTATTGGCCTACTCTTCAGCCAAAAAAATATATGAGCAGCTCAAATTTTATTTTCACAAAAAGAATTCTACAGTCCACCCGCTCACGACGTTATCCTAACAATATATAGCATTCCCTATTAGTGCCATTGTGCCAACCTTGACTGTCATAAACCCTTAGTCGATTGGCATTCCTTCCAACCATTTCACATTCTTAACCATGCGTCGCGGCCGTATCGAATTGCAGCACCAGCCTCTGACCCTGGAATTCCATCCAGAGGAACCCATTCTCGCTACAGGGCTCGTCACTGGCGAGATCTACGCCCATCGGGTCCACAATGGTTCCGGGGAAAAAATCCTGCGGCGCGGCATTGCGTCAGACCTAGCGTTCACCACCCGCCCGCATACCAAACCCTGTCGCAGTCTCGGCTTTCACCCGAGCGGCCAGTACTTATACACGGCCTCCCGCGATAAAAGCTGGGCCAGCCTCGATACCCACCAGGCCGGCAAAGTCGTATTCCGGAAAACCGACGCCCATGAGGAACCGCTGTCCCATATCCGGGTGATGGACGAGCACAACCTAATGACGGGTGACGACGCTGGTGGTATTAAACTGTGGGACACCCGCTCCCCACGTGTCGTTCGTGAATTCGGTGACATTCACTCGGACCTGATTACGGACTCCTGCTACTCGGCGGCCAGACGGACCCTCCTGGTGGCCGGGGCCGATGGTTTATTGACGGTACTTGATCTACGTAAAGACAAACCCCTGGCCGTTTCCGAAAATCAAGACGACGACCTATTATCCGTCATGGCCGTTAAGGATAACTCGCGGGCGGTAGTAGGTATGCAGAGTGGAGTCCTGGGCATCTTCAAATGGGGAGACTGGGGTGATATTGTAGACCGTTTCCCGGGCCACCCCGAATCCGTCGACACTCTCGCTAAAATCGACGAAGACACCCTGTGCACGGGCTCGAGTGACGGCATTATCCGGGTGGTCAGTATCCAGCCCAACAAACTCATCGGGGTGGTGGGTGTCCACGGTCGCTTCCCCGTCGAAAAGTTGGACTTCTCGACTACGGGCCATTACCTCGCCAGCATGTCCCACGACACCACGGTCAAACTTTGGGGAACTGCCAGTTTGTTTACCGACAATGGCCAAGTAAGCGAGTCCGATTCCGACGGCGATTTCGGCTCGGATGACGACGCGCAATCGACTGCCCCCAAGAAAAAGTCGAAGCAGCCCTCCAGTACGGAGTCGGACACGCTTCCCAGAGTTAAATTAGAGGATATTGTGCTGACTGAGACGGAAGAAGAGGAAGTTCGAAAGCGTATCCTTGAAATGGTGGGAAATAAAACCCCCCCGCCCCACATTCTGGCCATTCTTATCAAACGGGTCGGACATCAAATTAGACAGCAACGGGAACAGAAGCTGAAAAGAAAGCGGGTGCAGAGTCAGCCCCAGGAGACTACATCCACCACCGAACCAGCCCCCTCGTCGGAACCAACGGATAATGAACCAGCGAAACCCGAGTCCACTGACGCCCCGGAAGCCGCTCCATTGAATTCCGACCAGGCCGACAAGGCCAACGACTCCCTGGACGACAGCAGCGACAGTGATGCCAAGAAATCATCTAGGAAACCCCGTCGTCAAAGACAGAAAGTCGCCGTCAAGAAAGACACCAGGGATCATCTAAAGAAGAAAAAGAGTTTTTACTCTGGTCTCTAGCAACCCTATCTAGTAGACGAAGTGTAATTAAGAGGCCGTTTTTATTCTCTTAGTTTGCCCAATAAATGAATTAATATAATTAGATGGATAACCCATTTGTAAGGGAGTGTTTTTGTGTATATCTCCCATTTAAACACAGCCTCCAAGTTGTGAGCCGGCGAAAACCAGGGTGGCACTCGGCAACTATCCAAAAAGCCCAAAAAAAGATAGTGGGTATTGAGCAGACCGACAGGTCGGTCGCCCGTGTATGAAATAAAACCAACTACTATGTTGAATGATAAAGCAACGATGAAAAGTATGCTCTCGTTTTTGCCTGGTTTTTTCATGATATATAACTTATATTTATATAATGCCTCGCATAACCTCATTAACTAGCAACTCTTATAAGCGTTAAATATTTATGCCCCTGGGCCATTCACAAGATAACTAACAAAGGATTCAGTGGTTTTATCGACGGTTTTCCGGGAGTATATATCATATAGATGAGTAAAATAAAGAGTCGCGTAGCAGTTTCAACCCGACTGGGTTAAGGGTATTTTCCAGGCCGCGTTTACATACACAAACGGTAGGTCAGGTAACGGCCAGCAGTTTCACTCGCTCGTGTGATCTTGACGACCTGGCCCCGGTCCAATCCGTAGTACCGAGCGACAGGATCCGTGTTCTGGATTCGGGGTAGTTGGGTTTCCTTCAACCGGTAACGGTGGAGCAGCGTACGCTTCTCCTCGGGGGTCAGGATTTCGTGCTTGGGAACCAAACGGTGACGGGTGATATTCACCATCAATTCGGCCTCCTTAAAGAACTCGAACCGGTACTTGTCCCGCATCTGGTCCATAATTTTGACGGCGGCCGAAGTCAGATTTTTCACATAAATGACGACGCCTTTTTGGACGTTCTGGCTAATCATCCGCTCGCAATACTTGCGGATAGGGGCCACCCCCAGCGAAGTGTCGTCGGGGAAGAACACGAAGATCTGGTCGCTAGGGTCATCCCGCTTTTGCACCAGAAACGTAAGGGTGGTGCGGTCCACTTTGCCACCCGGGGCATGGGCCTGTTGGAATTGCTCCAGGGGCATGGTCAGTTCGGACTGCCCCACTAGGTACCCGCGATCGCTCATCATTTCGTGGATGGTTCGGTTAACGCGCCACAGACGCGGGACTTCACGGGAATCGTAGGAATCCATTTTGGTTGATAAGAAATGTACGGAATGGAAACAATATGAACGTTGGTGGAAGAAAAGAAAATATATAGAGAACTCGATGAATGCAAGTCCACACGTAAAGTTAGTGACCAGAATTAGAGCGGAAAATACATTAGGAAAAGAAATGGTACAAGCACAATGGCGAATTCAAGTATACTACAAAAAAATCCGAAGTACCTACGGTGCACCACTGCTACTCCCCCACCAGCCTATTCCACAGAAAAAAAAGGTAAAGGAATGCTCTCAATAACACCCGCGCCCCACTGTCAAATTACACTAAGCCAGCAGGTTAGAAGATTAGAATCACGTGATTCTCATACGATTACTTGATAGGTGTTGTGGCTATAGTGGTAGGGAGATTCCTCGAATTATGTGTAGAATTGATATAATAGAATTCAGTGAAGCAGGAAAAGGATACTGGACTTGGTGTATACTATGGCTCTACACCGCTACGCATGACGAAGAACTGGCAAGTCAATTTT
>JANBQC010000522.1:0-20452 GCA_027576995.1 Dimargaris cristalligena
TGAATCCCCAGCTGAGATCTAGAAAGATTAGATGACCTTGGGGTCTGCTGGGGCCCAGATTTGGCATATTTACGAGCGTGGGCACAATGCCACAGGGACGCTGAAATACCAAACTCAGCTAAGGTAGAATTAGTAAGATGGGGAGCAAGGAGGGAAGACTAAACCACCTTATCAAGGTGATTGGCAGATTGGAAGTGGTCTACCACAGATAAAACAATCCTAAAAAAAGGGGATACCCTAACTAATCTAGCAAACAGGGCCTTCCCAGAGCTGGTTTTCATTAAAAAAGAAGAAATGAGATTAAAAAGGTCATCTTCCCCTGCCAGACTCCTGGACAGCTCAGAAAATTTCTTAGGTGTAGCCCCTTATTAGCCAGTTTTCTACTGTGAAAAGGGTTTACTTACTTTACAATGCAGCTAGTGTAGATTGTGTGTATTCACCATTTAGAATTATTTGTTAGGTGATTAATTGCCAAAGGAAAGGGGGTACGAGTAACCTGGGAAGCTCAAAGGTTTGATTGAATTGGCAGTAGTTTGTATTTGGGTGGATTGGTGGGGATCGGTAAGAAATTTTAAAGTATTAGAAGGGTAGTTTAATTAAAAAAACACAGTTTCTATATACTAGCTGCAAGATTATATATAAAAGAAAGTTTAGGTTTATTGTAATTTAATTTAGTATAGGAATAATCCTTTAAAAAGTAGTAGAAAATAGCTTAAAAGTATTGAAAAATAGTGGAAAGTAGCTAAAGAAAGCTAATTTACCACTAGTCCGGTTACCAAACATCAATTTACATAGTACAGTTTTTTTTTTGGCTTTCCTGAGGCATTATTCATAGATTTATTATAGGTCTTATGATTAATCTCAGGGTCAGTGATCATTTTTCCCTCATTTTAAAAAAAAGTCCCATCGATGTGCCTATCTTCCGTTTCAATAAAAAAATAGTCCCGCTACATTAATTGGAACTTTCATCCAAATCGTTATATAGTTACATTGAACTTCACCCAATATATACTCTATTATTCATTCACGTTAGTTGTAGAATTTCCGTACCGATTCTCAGTTCATTCAGGTGCCATAGGTGATGGGCACGATTGGTCACTGAAACAAATCATATCCCAAAAATTAAACCTCAGCTATAAATGGTCTTAGCGTACTGTAGCAATGTGCAGAAATGTGGGGAAGTCTATTAGCCTAGCCGCATTCCTATTTTATTCGGATGGGGTGGTTTTATCGGCGGAAAATTCGTGCTTTATAGCCATCCCTTATTATATTGTATCGTTAATCCCAACATTCATCAATATTCCTGGAGCCTCTATTATCTCCCTTCAATTCCCGCCTCTTTTGTTAAAAAATGGTCATAAAGTAAACCATGCAGCTGTATTGTCCAGAAAAATTACGGACGGATTGCCTTATCATTGATCTATGTATAGATTATTGAAGTACCGTTTTATTTATATTTCGTATTCATCCGTTGACGCTTTCACCGACCCTATTAGAAAGGGTAATAATGCGTGAAGACTGCATCCAGATAGCGAGTACATCCGCCATGAGGGAATATTTGAATTCAGTCGAGCGGACGTTTTGGTTCTTCTACTTTAATCACCCTGACATCGCTCCAAGGTAATTACACTCAATGCCTCCGGCGGATCGGAGGAAGAGCATCATATTAAAAAAATAACCGTAATGTATACCTCATTTTCATTTACTGTATTATTTATATATTTAGTTGGGCAACTGCATAAGTCACTTATTTACGAACTGGCAAGGCATCTTTACTAAAATCATCGTTACGCCACAAATATCTCGTTCCTTGTTTTACGTATCCCGATAAATAGATACAACCCGCAATGGCCCATTCTTCCCACATTTTACCCAGTCCGCCTACGAGATTGCGGATGTATGAATTACGTTTTGACCATCCGGTAGCTGATTCGCCCTTTCCATCAAGACTGCCGAGTTTTAGGCAAGATGCCATAACTCACAACAGTATTACTTCATCAGGTCTTGATGATACACTATCATAATAACATTCTATATAAGGATGCATTTAGATACAGCTGGCTGATATTTTGAATAAAATATAGAGGGTAAAGCTGGGGAGAGGTTTATTTTTAACCAGTAAAGCCCATCCCACCGAATATAAGTATCTTTTTTTTTCACCTCTCGCTACATAGCCTGCTTGTACTTCTCCCATTATGATGCCTGAATCTTCAGGACCAACAACCCCTCTTCTCCCCCTAAGTTCTCCTTCAACTATGTTTCCAGAAGTTGAGATGGATCACCGTCAGTGGGAATTCAGAATCGTATCAGCCGCATTCCAGATTTGGGAGATCATCTGGCGAACCTGGGGATCGAAGCGGGTATTTTCGGATTGAAGTTGCGTTAAGTATTGCTTCAGAGTTTCCAGATTATCCTGGTGGTCTTCCGTGGTCTGGCGGGCCCGCAGCAGGTACGCTTTAAGATTAATGGGAATAGTAGGCCCTAAAACACCGGATTCGCTGATTAATCCATCTGGGGTATGGCTGTTAACTGGGCGATGGCCGAGTGGATCAGGGGTATAGGCGGACGTAGGGGCATGCTGGGAAAAGACATGGTGATTGGATTGCGGAAGTTGGGGGGAGGAATCGATCAGCTTTCGCCGGCAAGTATCCCAATCAAGCCGGGATTTTATCTGACTGGATAGGGGCTGGGTTTCCGGGGTTCGCTGAAGCAAGTTGCTCGGTTCCGAATGTTTCAGCAAATGATCATAGAAGTTCATTTCGCTGGCCTAAAATTGAAGTCGTTTTTATTTCATCCATCCAGCCGGCCAGTCAAGAGCGCACATGGTAATGGTAATAGCCGAAATCACATAATACAAGCATACATATATATACATATATACATTGGTTAGAAATGGCCTAGCTTGTTCGTCGGGTATATTTTAAGCCAAATTTAAATAAATGTCAATGTGATAGTGGTAATATGGTCCGAAATTGAATCAAGTCGAAAAGGTCGTTTGGTCTAGTTACCTGAGGGGTTAAATGCGTCGACTCAGCAGCTCCAGGCGAGTCTTCAGCAACTCTGCTTTCAATATAAACCTCCAAAGCAATTTGTAACGAGTCGGGAACAATAACATCGAGTACATCGGGTTCTCTGGTACTAGTGGCAAAGTGAATCTACATGGATACCATTCCCACGCATTGTCAGCCAATAAAATAATTAAATAGATGCAAACTAAGTATTAGAATGTAACTATAATTACAGTAGCAGATCTACTAATGAAGGGATCTACAGGTCACTATAGTCCAAAATGAGGCTAGGTAGTCATTAAAATTGCTCCGTTATTAGCGTAGAGCTATGTTTCTTCATCGGCTGTACTTACCAGTTGGGCAAGAGTCTCTTGGATAACGGTCCAGTCTCGCGCCTGACTCCCCACTTGGAAAATGGCAGCCAAAAGTTGGCCATACCTTGCCTATAGAAAACATATAGTAAAGTTAAATTGTAAGTAGCAATAAAGAGCTAGGGAACCGAGATGACACAAAAAAACAATACGGCTGGCGATATACATAGTACAACCGTTTTCATGATGGATATTGTAATTATGCACTGTAATATTTAGATTAAGGATACCGGTGCTTACCAGATTATCTTGAGAAGGTAAAGACACACTGGCACACGACCCAGCCAGGTTTAATAGCGATATTAGTGGAATCATGGGCTGTAGGCTACTGCCTATTAGTTGGTTGAGTAGTTCCAATAACTTGAAAATGGAAATAGGAGAATCCAATATACATAATTTAGGTAAAGGTGATGGGTTAGGGGTGGTTCGCTATGCACCATATCAGAAAAGACCAAGGAGCCATAATGACTATGTTCATGACGGGTATAATTATGTTTGGTGATGTTTGTCCCGGTGCAAAAAGTTTTCCATAGGGGATGGCCCTACATAGGAGAGGCGCAGCTCGAAAACTTACATCAAAGACTTGACTAGCTTCAAAAGGCATCAGCATGGCTAATAGGTCGAAAACGATTTCCAGTTGGCGATGGAGCTACCATAGAAAAATGTGAACAAGTTGAATATAATGCGACCATTATGGGGGCTTGGGGGTTAGTTATGTCCTATTAAAAAGGCAATGGGATACTGGCACCTGCCATACCTAGAGAAATATAATCGTCAACAGGGGCCATCCATAATGGTTCCACGGCTATTCATATTGACTGTTAGAGCCCCTACCTGGGCTGCGAGACCGTCGGGCCGAGTCGACATAGCTGGTCGAGAAGCGTTGGTCGATTGTTGAATCATGGTTTCCAAATAGCGGCCAATGGAATTGAACAGCGTATTCCGCGCAGTTGATAACGATTCCATCGAAAGTTCACTTGAGCGCAAAATATAATACAGGTGGGCAAGCGGCACGTTCTGTGATTTTGGTATCAGGGGCAATTGAATAAAAGAAGCGTTAGTAAACCATGGCAACTGTTACATAACTCGGCAATAGGCGTTGGCCGGCACCCTTATTTAATCAAATGCGTATCGAATACGATGTCGTCGTAATATATATACCAAATGTAGGCCTACCAGTGAACTGTGTTTAGTGGACAGGGACTCGGCGGACTTGGAAAAATGGTCAACTAGGTTTTCAAGAAAAATCATGCAGAGGGGTATGTGTTGCTGCGACATCTGTAAAAATGGTGTAACAATTATGGTGTTAAACATAACGTAAGTCGAGAAATAGTAAGTGATTCTATTCGCACAAAGCCATCAAAAAGTGCTTGTAAACCAAGCTGACGCACATCAATGTGCTACTGCATTGCCGTATTGAAATTAATTGGGTGGGACATACCTCACGCATGGCAGGACTCGTTAAGGGCAATACAATATGTATTGATGGTGAAGTAGCCGCCATCTGGGATACCCAGCTGCGATCGATGGAATCATTGTTAGGAAGGGAAGAACAATATAATTCATCCGCAAAAGTCGTCTAACGATGGGAAAGGATAAGCTAATGCAGAGTTACATGTTAATAACATTGGCAGTAGTTACTAATTATATATATATAAGTGATACAAGGTGTAGGGTTTCTTCCCCGTTATAAAGTGGGATCGGTTTGGAGTACTTACTGACGAGCTCGACGGAAGTACCAAAAGTAGGTTGTATAGAAGTTTCTCGAGTCGGTGCGCAATTAAAGCAGAAGACCAAAAAAAGGTTTCCGTCTAATTATAGGCATAACAATAAAAGTCGAGTTTCGGGGTATTCAATGGGGGTAAATTATTATAGTTAGTTATTCAATGTCACTAAATCTGACCAACGTTTTTCCCCATGTACACACCCCTTGCGTTAAAAAAATATATACTTACCATGTGAGAGAGAAACCGGATTTGGGATTCTATGGTGTGCGGTAGCAATCGCTGGGCCAGGAGCACCCACGTATCGGCCGCTGCATTAGCGGAGGGAGTCAAACCCCGTACCAAAGACTGGAACAAAACGCGATCCCACTGGTGGGCCAATTCATCCGTGGGGATAGTCCGGCCGATTCGGGTCCAACTTGCCACCAGGGCCAGATAGCCCTGTTCGATTGTATCCGATGCCGAATCGTTGGGCGTACTTGCGATCGGCCCCTCCAGTTCTACGGTATGAAGCAGTCGATGTATATGACCATCCAGGGATAGGATATGGCGAAGCATGAGTGGCATCTGGTTCTGGGGGTCATTGGAAATGAGAAGGCCTTTATAGAATTCCGGGGATAGTCGACCAACTCGGTCGAGGATGAATTGGCGAAGGAGGAAAGTCGCCCAGAGATTTTCGGGCGTTTCATTGGCGGGGAGGCTAAAGGAGTCGCGGAAGAGCGTCAGGTGCCACTCGGGATGGAATTCCGGGGCTAGTTCGGCATCGGAGGCCCCGAGTAAACCCCCGACCAAACCCGTGACCATTGGCCACAGCTGCTCCTGAATCATGGCAACCACAGCTGAGGGCAGATCTTTGGCCAGCAACTGGGGGGTGGAAAGCTGGCCCAGCAGGTCACGGATGTGCCCCACCACGATCTGGCGTTCCGGATCCGTCGCTGAACTCGAACCCTTCAGCCAGTCTTCGGTGCAGGGCTTGGTAACGGCGGCAAAGGTATTCAAAAAGAATTTGGAAATGGCAATATGCCGATTAACCGTCCTCTGGATACCAGGCGCCAGGCTTGTCGGGGTTGCGGAACGGGGGCCGTAGGAAAGCCCCCATAATTTGGCCATTTGGTCGTGGTGGCTAGCCCGAATGAAATTAAGGAGAGGTGTGAGTGGGAAGGCTTGCCGGAACGCGGGGGTGGGGAATTGGAGGGTAAGCGCTATGATATATTTGCAGCCAGTCCCGAGGCATTTAATATCCGACGGGCGACTACGGGCCACCTCCAGGAATTCGGTACAAGTTTCGGCCGCGAGGGTTTCCAGGGTGGTAAAGTAGGATTCTGGGGCTTCCGGCCCGGCTAACTGTTGCAGTTTTTTGAAGAAGATGGCTAAAATGGGGGTGGATACCAGAGCCGCTTGGACGGCGTCCGCAGCCAATTTCTTAATTTCGGTAGGGGTGTTGGCATCGGGTGTGAATAAAAGGGGCTCCACGATACATCTGGTATAGGAGCGTATAAATGGGGCCAAAACGTCAGTCGGCCAGGCGGGATGCTTCAGCTCCCGCCAATAAGCGTGTACCAACTCCGCGGTATTTTCGACGGGGTGATCTAATAGCATTTGCCCTAATATTTGCCACTGGGCGAAGGTTTGGCAGGTTCGCACGAGGGTGTCCACCTTGGGCATATTCCCTTGGACAGCTGGGGCCGAGCGAAGATGATGATAGATGATATCGGTCGCATCGGGAATAAGAGTCGGCCATACGGATAGCCAGTCCAGGAGAAACACCGTGCGGGCGGGTTCGGCGCATTGCTCCCAGGCCGCCTTACACATTTGACTGGTTTCCAAGGGGGTCACTTGGGCACCATGAATCAGCCCCGGTCGTAGGGCAGTGGCTAATGTAGACCAGAGTCCGCTTTGCGCTATTTCGGTATACGCTTGGGCTAGGGTGCCCGAGAGGGCTTGCCATTGGCCCGGGGTAACCTTGGCCGGATTCCGGGTTACTTTTTGAAACTGATGGGCGAAATCGTGGGGGCCTTGGGGCTGCATGGCGAACTAGGGGGTGTGCTGTCGTCCAGTTTCTTGGGTTGCCGGCGGTATGAATTGACAAGGTAAGGGTAAACACTAGAGAAACAAAGGGCAAGGATGCGCAAAAACACTGGCTGTTGTAAAGGGTAAAAGGGGGTCGGTGGGTCTAAGTCGTGGTCCAGGAAAATTCGTCAAAAAGAGCAGAAGGACAAATGGGCTATTGAATCAAGGGAAGGGAGAGTAAATAGCGAGTATAAGTTACAAGGGAAAGTGTATTGTAGAGCCAGCCCCCTTTGATGCATATAGCCACGGCCACTAAAAAAGTGGAGCATATTGGATACGACGCAGCAACAGTAAACAATGAATCAGCTAAAGTTACCATTTGTAGCGGTTAAAATTCAGGGAATATTGAAGATACTTTTCGAGTCGGCCCAATAATAACAACATAGCGAATGTCGGGCTTTAACCTCTAGTGTGACCTCACCATTGCCTTTGGGCAGGGCCTAGCGTCGGCAAAACAAGTAGGAAAATATGAAATATTGGGCGACCCAGTAAATGTAAACATGAATAGCTCAGCTATGTTCATCCAGGAAAACACCCACCCAACTCAGTAAGTTTTTACATAGAGTATGGGCGAATATAACGATGGTATACATATGTGAGGGAGATTCAGTTCAGCCGGATAGCGAACGATTCGTTTGGTGACAGGTTTTTAAGGGTGAAAATAGATAACCCTCCTATCTGCATATTTATCCGTATTATCATATTCCAAATAGACAAGGTATTGTTTAGTGTCGAAGGTTTTCCTACGAATTAACCCCTTACCTACTTATTAGCGGATCACCACCATCTACATTTACTAGCTCAGCCCCAAGTTACGACTAATGCTGCGGCTCGTTGAATTTAGTGGATCGCTGGCGTGGATGAAAAATACAGCCTCATAGATCCATTCAGCAATAGTTAGAGGGTCACCCTACCAAAATAGCAATTTTACTGGTAGTGAACTCCTAGAACCTAGTACACCGGGTAGCTTTGTCTAAGGCCTTAGCTAATAAAAACATCAATGGGCAGAAAATAATCAATAGAAGCATGCGAAGTGGCTATTGTGGACCGGATTGCCGGTGGTCGAAGGGGTTCGGTGGCGGCCGGGTTCAAAGGTCGGAAGTAGATGTGCAGCTTTAGTGTAGTTGTTCGACAAACCAAGCTACAAGTTTTATCCACAGTCGGTGAGGGGGCTTGTCAACAATCGGTATTGTAGGGGACAAATTCAAGCCTGTAAGCGAATATTATTTTCAACTTCTAAATCGACTTACTTCCGATCAGGTAAATATGCTGCATGAAAAGACGGTATTGTAAGGTAAATAGGTAGCCTCAAAAGTTGTTGCCCACGAAAATAGTGCATTGATGCCCACCCATTGACAAACTAGGAATGCAAGGTAAGGGTGAATGGCCAAGTACAGATGGAATGAGAATTACTGAAGAAATCAGACCAGCAGGAATGGCGAATGTTTCCCGATATACCCATCCGGCCACTGCTCTAATGTCGCACCGAATGGCACACCCTGATTGTATCTATACTATAAGCCAGTTTGTATAAAAGCTGGGCATTTCACCTCTTATCTAGTACTTTATATCATCCTCATCTTTTCCTTCTACAACGTGCATGTACCATTGCCATAGCCACTTACTTTTTTACCATCAGCTATTCCACTATTTATCACCAGTTTAAGATAACCCGTTGACCGGCTTACTCGAATTTACATTATTTCACAGCTCCAACAGCCACCATTCCCTAGAATGCCTCAGGAAGATAACAACGCGTCGGCCACCCCCGAAACCCAAACGCAGCCGGTGGACCCTGCCAACCAGCCCAGCCCTCCCCCCGTCGATTCACCAGGAATGGCCCTCCTTACCTGGTTATTTTCCGACGATAGTGCCCCATGCGGCCGAAAAGTCACCAAGCACTTATCCAACCGGGACCAACTCCACCTGGCAACCACCAACAAGTTGCTCCGCCCGCAAGTTATGAAAGCCTACCGTTTCGATAACTAACTCGACCAGGTGCTTGGACAGGCTATTACGGCCATACCTCCGATCAATTCCGTTGGCGATGGCACCATTCGGACCTTGGACGTAGACTTTCCGGGAGCGTCCCTTTGATGCGGCCCGGTTCGATAGGCTTGCATGATTTGAATGGTTTTACAGCACTTGGACAGTGCGCCTGGAATCTCCACTGTGCCATATCCAACTTAGTGGATTGGTCCCAGGTCATCAAATTGGCCATTGGACTCCTCCCCAGAAAGACGCAGGTGTTCTGATGGAAATGGAGCCTGTGGACTAGATATGTTTAGTAGGTATACATCGTGGTTTGTACTAGACTACTGCTATGGCTCTATTGGTTCTGGCTGAACATTTTCATATAACTCACCCTAGTAGCGGTTTTCTACTGGGTGAAAATATATCTGCTCAAGAATCATATACATTGAAACTACTAGAGATTTATTAATAAAACTGTATAGAAGGAAGGAAAACAGCTAGAGGACGATAGAAGCCCCCAGGTGGTTTGTTTTATATTAAATAATATAGACGGCAGGGTACATTTCAAATAGTTAGAATAAAAGGACATATAGTAATTAAAAAAACTACCGGAATTAGCCGGAAACAATAGGTAATAATATATCCGTAGGGACGGACTTTTCAACAATATGTCTTATTGTGGATCGTCTGTATCCAACATGATGATGAGTTCAAATCTAGGGAACATGTCACATAATATCACTTTAGCTCCTTGGGTCTCCAGCTCACTTGGATCTACTAATGATTACGACCGTAAAACTGCGAGATACCATGACCACAGCCACCTCCAGTTTTAGGTGATGTTTGACGCCACTTTGCCCGTCATAATCCCGCCATCCATTAAACTGATCCACCAGATTGGCATAAATACATGATACGTCGGCAAAAATGATATAGTGGACACTGATATTGAAATAAAATAATCCCATCTACTTATTATCCACCTAACCCTTTATTAGAGCCGTCTCTTCGGCGGGCCTTTAGCAAGTCCATTGTTTTGGTTTTCAATAATCCGGCGCTTACCTAATGAGTTATCAGGCTTGGTGCCCTGCTACCTCGCACTCAATAAATTACGGACAAAATGCAATAGGCATACCCATGAGCTGTGGCCTCTACTGATAATCTATACCCTTTTCCACCAACTATGTCACACGAGCCCGCAAGCCTACTTCCTGGACTTATTCATATTTAGCCAAGTACCTCTTCAATTATTTCGACTCATAGTTTCATGGATCTAGTGATACCGGCAATCCCCGAGCTCCATATTCCTTTTTCCATGGGAGTCGGAGGTGGGTTTCATAATCCAGCTCCTTTGCTACTTAGAACCATCACCGTTTTATTCATCAAAATCTGTAAGTGAGCCGTTATACTACATACAGACCTTTTTCGGTATGACTTGTTTCCTATATACCTGCATCTGGTTTCTATGCTGGTTGCTCTTGACGGTGGTACCAGCGGATTTTCAGATAGTTGAGGTATGTAGGTAGTGAATATTGGGGAATCGCATTCGGAGGGAATTGAGGTCGCTCGGGCTGGCATCCGGGCTCAGTGGACAAGCAGTCACTAATTTGCTACTGAATTCCATCTCTATAACTTGGGAATACAATTCACTTTCGGGAAACTCCAGGTTAGTTTCCTTAAGATTGGCGGAGCTGGATGTAATCAAAGGGCAGACAGGACCCATATGGATGCACTCGTGAAAAAACAATCGATGGAGGCTTGGTAGATTTTGTGCAATTCGTGAGCTATCCCTAAGCGACAGGAACCAGTCACCAAGTACCCATTGAGTTACACGGGGCCACGACTGGCCCAGAACCCAAGCGAGGTAGCCTACATCCTGACTGAGCTCTTCAACCTTTCGGAACTTTTGGCGGAATATCAGGCATTGCAGATGAGGAAATTGATTGGTGTTTAGAGCGGCTATATGACCTAAATCATCACTTTCGCTTTGGCATACCAAGTCCAAAGCCACCAGGTTGGTCAGCCATCCTACCGGGAGTGGAGTGATGAGAAGGGGGTATCCCCCCCCCCAAACATGGGGATTTAAGTTCTTTACACTTGCAAAGCGCCGCATAAGCTCTATCCCCAAGTCTGCCAGATTATCGGTACACTTAACCTCCAGAGACTTGAGTTGGGTAAATGAAGATAGAACAGCTAAGACGATGCCCATGCTGTTCGAGTAATGAGCAATTGTAAGTATTAGACATCGAACCTGTCCCAAGAATGCCCGAACAGACTCGGCGTACATTTCATGGATAATCAAGGGGGAATCTTTTCCTAAAGATGAATCCTGGCATTTGATTACCAGCTTCCGGGGGGGGGGGTTAGGTATATTGACTATGATGGCGGCAACCTTGGACCATTCCGCGAGTGAATTTAACTGGAACGAAATTTTATTCAAATGGCCTATCCAGTAACTGCAGAACCATTTCAAAGTCTCGGTTTCGGCCGTCTCATTGATTCCCGGGCCATAGTAGACTGTTAAACTTCGGATCATATCGTAGCCATCAAAGACTTTACGCATCGAGTTTCGGTCTCCGGTGTCGGCAGGCTGATTCTGCGCAACATCCAAATGCAAGGCTGGTAGAACTTGGGGACAAATGTAATGGCAGATGTCAGTTAGTTTCAGTTGGTCCTGGTCGAATAGGTATTGGATGATGTTGTGGCAAGTGCACGGTGCCAAGGGGCTGAAAAGGGATAATACCAACCTCTGATCGGGCGAGTCGGTCAATTCGGACGACTGGCCTTCATTGGGGACATCGTCAGAAGTCAGTAGTGAGTTTTTAAGAACAGTCAAATAGTTGCTTCGAACGTGTTGGTCTTTACGTAGTTTCTTGATGTATTTGGCTGCCAGATCGTAATCAAACTGTGTTTTCCCAGATTAAGGACGGTATCGTCCGTGGACGGGCGTGGTGGCAGCGGGGGACTGGATGAGCGGGACATTGACTGCAATGGCAATGAGTGAGGTTATAACGTGGGGATGTATGATGAAAATATATAGAACTACCAATCTGGTAAAAACATATGAAACTAATTTAAAGTATAATCAATGGTATGGGTATCCTTGGGTATTTATAGGTTGCGCAGGGCGAAATTAGATACAAGGTATTAGCGAACATGTATATTCCAGAAATTTCATGAATCTCTGTTGCTGACCACTAATCGATTCCAACATCCTAATGACAGACACTGAAAGTGGAGTATCCTATAGTTTAAGCTATACTATAGTGAAGCCCATCGTTCTCGGATTCCACCAGCTGGAATAGCCATGCCAGGGGCTTTTTACTTCTCCAATGGCCTATACTATGAAGTTTCTACTATGGATTAAGATGCCATCAGATATTCACTCCAAAATATGAATGTATATTTTACAGTATATATATCTAAGCTAATTGACTTAAAACGAAGCTGCCTATGGAAACCTGTGGTCACCAATTGATCAGTTGAAAAAATCAGTCAGTGAAATATACATTTTTTAATTATTCTGCCAGTATGCTCTGAGCAAATTTATTTATATTTCAGTTTGTTAGCCCTTCTAATCCAGCTTAAACCAGATGTAGTGATCATCTATCCCAACTAGGCCTTATAGCACCCTATTAACCTCCCCATAGTCACCCCTGGTACTATGGGATCATCCTATATTATATAACCCTTCCCTTCCTGGACTCTGTGTTTTACATTACTTACTCCTGGGCTGATCTAATAACTCTTACAGTTCCCATCTGAGTCTTCTGAGCCCTCACACCTGTCTGGTTAGCTATTTATCCTATCAGTAGTCTTAGTAGTATCCTCCTTTGGGGACCTCCCTCTGGAGTTGTCCCCTGCATATATATAACTAGGCCCCATTGGGACCAGTTTGATTCCTTAGCTTATTCTTACCCCCTAGTTTATCCCAATAAACTCTATATACACTCACTCCCCTTGTACTGACTAGTAAGTGTACTCCCTGTACATCCTTTGCCTGATCCTATATTTATAGCTTTTATTAGTTAGTACCATACCCTCACCCTAATGCTAGGACCCACTTGGCCAAGCCCAAGCCCCATCTACTATTAAAAGCCTATCCTTGGGACTCTTGATGGACTAAGAGTGGTTAACCTGGGTAACATTAGAGGTTGTTGGATATTAAAAGTAGAAAATTGATTTTATATAAATATCAAATTATATAAACTCTTAATTTTAAGACTCAAAGATAATCTAAAATATTAACAGTTAGCTTACATATTATAGTGGTTTATAGTTCTATTACTAAATCAGAGTTAATATAGATAGACTTCAAAGGAATATAGCACCAAATATCAAATCAGCTGGCACTTAGTCAACAGGGGGTGTTGATGGGGTAATGCCAATAGGTAGGTATAAAGGGCCCAAGCACCAGCTAGGAGTGGGCATATAAGGAGTACAATGGGATATAGCTGATAAGTACAAGCTGAGGAATAGATATGGTATGGTCTGGGAGGATATTTATGTGCAGGGACAATACCAGAAGGCCACTCTAAGAATCATAAACAGTGATATTGGCTAGAGGATATTGGTGTCTGGAAGAGCCTTCAGACTAACATTAAGGTGTAGGACTAGGGCCCATGAGGTGTTTTATTGGGCCAATTCATGGATCACTGTGGTTCTAAGTGTTGTTGTGGGAAAGGTGAGATAACAAAACAACAAAACACCCCAATACAGGGCTACAACCAGAATATGACCTGGCCCTACTGAGTAAGATTATCTGGTATGGCAATTGTATTTTCACTATAGTACCTTGAAAAAACTTTTAGTTATTTAATGTGGATAGCACTCCCAATATGGGATTTATCTGGTCATGACCATAGTGGATACACCCAATGTTCTACAATAACTGGAAACCTCTAGTTTAATCCCATTGTGGGCGTATGGTGAAATACACAATTCATTCCTACAGCAATAGTCGCTGGTGGTTTTTTAATGGAAGTTTACTGTAAGGTAAATTTAATAAGGATATTTTGTAAATAATATATTTACTGGACTCAGAGCTTTCAGGTGAAAACATATGATTTGCCCCATCGACGTATACAATGGTGATGAATACCTCCTACATACCTTGTTGTGTTCAGTTTTACGGTGACTATTAATCAAAAGTGGAGATAGTGACAGAAGTCACGTGAATACTGCACATGAGAAAGGCGGTGCACTGGTAGTACAGTGGTCAGTATAGTTAAAATGATGGAGGGAGTGGGTCTCGATTAAGTGGGAGATCAATGGGTCTTCAAATCCAGAATAGAGGTGTGCTATATCAAATACTGATTGCACGTTGACATGTATCACAGCACATAATTTATACTGGACCTATTCAAATAAAAAATGACCCTAATGGCCATGGATGTTTAACTATTATTATCCACACTACTCCCCTCTTCCATTTCCAGATTGCGAATCCTTTTACGACTGGCGGGGATAGATAGAAAGTACGACAATACCAGACAACATCACAGCGTTGGCGTATCACTTGCTAAATGGTTTACTCATTTTCCTTACAAAGATGGGCACATTGATAAATTGTTCGTATCATCCAACGGCTTTAAGCAGCCACCCAATTGCTTGGCAGGATCAACTCCTTGGGATCGTTTATTTTATTAAATACTCATATTTTGCACCACTACCCTTCAATTAAACCAGCTATTTTTCCCTGGGTATTTTTACTTTGGGTATAGTTTTGGATCAGCATATTCTGGGTGGTCAACTGAATCTGTACCCAGACGGGTATATGGAGTCACCAAAGCGGGTGGGTGGTATATCGGGCCGAAACATCCCTCGCTATACCTCTACTAAAGTTGTTTTGCACTGTATTGGCCCATGTTACTGCAATCACACCCGCTGTTTACTCTTGAGGCAACACACCACCAGCCATCATCCTAATGCGGATCACTTTACTAAAGCCGCTGGAAGGGGATGTATTCCCAAACGATGACGGCCTCCCAGTCCCATTTCTAATAATCAAGCATGGCTCCCCCTTGCTGAATCTCACCCACCAGCCCCTTTACCAACGTTTTCCCCTATATCCTTTTCACCGTTTTAAGGCCAAATCTGCTTAGGGTTTCCCATTTCCCTAGACGAACGGGCGGAGTTCGAAAAAAAATGCCCCGCAGTGGAGCCCCTTTAACCTGGATGGGCAAATCAATGAGCAGAGCCAGCCCGCGATTCTTATGAACGGCCGTTTGTTGTGGTTTTTTTGGAGGCAAAGCCATGGGACTGTTAGGCCCATACCACGACCCTGGCTTGGCTGAGTGGCTGTGCTTTGGGAGCCGTTGGTGGACCACCACCACCACCCTGTTTTCACAACAAACCGACTATCTATCCCTGGAACCCTTCCACTTGTATTTTCCTCTGCTTCCACTGTCGCCTCCGATTCGCACCTTCCATCGCTAACCAGTCGCCGTTCCCTAACGTATAGTTAGTTAGTCGCCCCGTTCTGTTTCACTCGCCACTTGTCGACCTCCTCTTTTTGTACACATATTCCTACTCCTCTTGTGCCCCAATCCATGTCATGTGGAGATCCGGATTCCCCCTATCAACCTCCCAGGTTATCGCCGATTCCCCTCACAATCCCTTTTACATTGCCACCAAGTCTCTGCCAACACCCATAGACGACCCCAGTCCCGTCCATGTTGCGCCTACCCAGGTAGTTGCTAGCCCCCCCGAGTCGCGGGCCCCGGTCCACGTCTCCCAACCACCCCGCGAACCCCCGATTCAAGACCGGAGTGACAGTGTCAGTGGCTACTCCACCGTTTCGGAATCTATTGTGGTGGTAGGCCCCCGTGCCGCCACCACCTCGGCCGAGCCTGTCGGCGACTGCTTCCAGGGCTCCCAGGACTCCATCACTGTTGTTTCAGCCCAACTGACCACCACAACACTTGGGGAGGACCCTCAGACTGTGGCAACTGATACTAATGCCACCCTACTGAAGTTAGGCGCCTGGTCATCCCCGACCCTATCAAAACCGCCGCGTACCTGGCCGCTTCTGGCCTATTGTCCGCATAATCCCTTTGATGTTAATTCCGACCGTGGTCGGGGCAGTCGTCCCGCCGACAATTCCCCGCCGTCGGCCCCTCTTGAACCTCATCCATCGGCTGACCCATCCCAGACCCACGCACTGCCTCTGGGGGTGTCGGATTCCAAGCTACCGGGGCCGCTGTCCCCCCATGAACTTTACGACGATGATATCCCGCCGGTGTGTGGGTCGTTTCCGCCCCCACACGACGAGTTTGGGGCCCCTTCCGAATCATTCGATTTACCACCGCCCCACCCCGAAGACAGTGACCACCCAATGCCTTATTTTGTCAACTTCCAGCCCGAGAGTGATGTCGATCAATGCCAGTTCCCCATGGACACTGGTCCCGAATTTGATTATAGCTTATACCACGATGTCGACTACCAACCGGACCCGATACTATCTGCACCAGTTCCCTCTATCCCCAGGGCCCCGGATGGCTCGGTAGGCCCGCGCCCCTCTTCACCACCCCTCCTACCGGCCGCTTCGATCACCACCAACCCCCCTTCTTTAGGTGGCACCACGCTCGATGGGTGTAGCCAGACCGAAGATCTTTTGCCTACTAACCCCCCCTCCCCCCAGCAGGAACTGGCCCCACCGCAACCCCTGTCAATGCGCCCATCGCCACCGGTGGTATCCAGCAAACCGGCTGCTCGGACCACCCACCATTTAATTCCCAAGATATTCCCTGATATTATCGAAGATGCGGGTCGGAACCCCTTCTGGGTATCTGCCCGATCGGTCACCGCCCATCATCTCGTCTCCGAAAACACCTAATAATATTCCCCACCTTTAATTTTTTTTGCCCTTCTCCCCTCCCCCAATTCTCTCTCCCATCATCTTCAATCGCCGCGCCCTGTCCACTAATATACATTTGCCATTCCTACCGTACTTAATGACATCTTAAATATAATGCATCCAACTAACTTCACTCGCACTAGCCATATTCCCCAATATAATCTTAAATCGAAATCATGTGCAGCTACCCAGAAGCGGCCGGTTCACTTATGAGGGAGGAGTTAGTCTAATTGACCTTAATCAAGGATATGGTTGAGGGTGGGGAATTGGCGTATAGAACTGGGTTTTGTTTATTGAAGGGATATGGTGCCAGTGCTTGGGTAATAGTTAGATTGACTAAATGACTTGGAGTAGGAGATTCTGGACCATGGTTTGCATTTGTTGCTGTACCAGAAAGAGAGCGATACATGACAGTTCAAATATACTAATTGTAAAGAATGCCATACCAGTTTCCACATGATATTTTACCCCCCAATAACCATTTGGTCTTCAAACACCAATTCTTAATGCATCCCTATATATATATATATAATACGTGTTCACTAGCCATACACGTATGTCCCAATCCCAAGCACTCATTAATCCCAAAAATGACCCACCTAAACTACTAGGCAAGCTCACGACGGGAATTCGTATCCACTTATGGATTTGACCCTTGCTTATTCTAGAAATCTCGCAAATGAGGTGGTAGAGCCCCACAGACTACCCACCGAAACAACCCACCCATGTTACAGTCATTCCCAATCGCTATTAACCGGGCTTTTTTATAAAGAGGGGTAGGAAATCCGACCGGCATTAAAGTCTGATAAGCCATTGTTTTGTCCAGCATTACGAAATCGAAAAGAAAAACATTATTAATTCAAACAGTGCCTGACCGACAAGGACATTTCTCAGTGAGCCTACATCATCCGCCGGCGTTTAAAGTGAGGGACCTTCATAGTCAATTTGCTGGCCGTCCCTTCAAGGGGAACCTGGGGAAGGATATCCAAGCAAAACGCCTGTTTCAGCTGGGGCAAGGGCAGGTCCTTGGTACTGAAGACGTCCTGGTGTTGGTAGGAGTTGTAGGCCCGGATGAAATTCCGGTAGGCTTCGTGGGCCATCGTATACATCCAGTGGATTTTATGGACATAAGCCTTGGGGCTCTGCCATTCAACCACCAATGGTGTTGGGATCTTACATGACATGGCTTCGGTCGAGATACCGGCCTTCTTCAAATGCGTGAGATATTTAGGGGATTCATTCTCCAGCAGCAGCAGTAAATGCTGGGGAGACGGCGACGAACTACCACTAGTCGAGGCCAACAGACGCCGGCTCAAGTCAATATCATCCAGGGTTTCAAACTGAATCACCCACTGGGTAGTCGGTAGGTAGGACCATTGGGCGGCAAGGGCCGCGGTGGTAATGAGCAAGCCTGCGGTGGATGCGGATTCGAATTCCGCTAGAGAATCGGAGCGAGTACCCGCTGGTTTGGATTCCAGTACGGTAGTTACGGGTACGCCTTCATTCTGGAGCAACGCGGAATAGAATTGGGCCAGTTTATCGTTGGTGAATAGAACCAATAGCTTATCGGACGCATGCAGCTGGTGAATCCGGCGTAGGAGGGGCAGCCGCTGGTCCACGGTACATACGGTGTAAGCAACGTGGGGGAGGTCGTCCGTAGGGACTACGGTCTTCTTCTTCGCGGAGCTCACGTCGGCGGATATGAGACTAGGGATCACTTCGATGGACTGGGTGTCCTTGCGGGTCAGACGACGCTCCAGGACGGTCTTGGCCGGCGGATTCACCGCTTGGGTCGAAAACTGGAGGGTTTGGCGCCGTTTAGTGATGGGCAGATGCTTGAGTATATGCTGCAGCGATTCGGTAGCCTTGGTGTCGGTCAACAACGAGTCCGTTTCGTCCACGACTAGGCACTGGACGGCCTTAAGGTGCAAATCCGGAATGGCGCGCATGAGTTTAACGAACCGGGGCGCCGTGGCCACCAGAATATTCACCCCCGAGCGGAGGCGCTCCTCCTGGGAGGCCTGGGTACCGGTCTCCGTAGCGAGCCACACGCCGAGCTTGAGGTCCGCGGCCAGGTGCTTGAGCACGCGGTAAACGGCGACGGCCCGGTCGGGGGTATGGCAGATAATGAGAGCCCGCAGGCCCTGGCGGGGTCGGATCATGAGGGCCACGATGCGGGCCACCACGGGAATGAGGTAGGCCAGGGTTTTACCGGAGTTGGCCGGGGAAGTAACGGTCAGATCTTCACCCTGAAGGGCCAGTGGGATAGCGGTGGCCTGGACATCAGTTAAGGAGTGGATGCCTAGCTCACTGAGAGCACCCTTCAAGGGATCCGAAATGTCGAGGTCGTCCACGGTTAGTAGTTCGGCTTCTTCCGGGACTCGCATTGTGTGGTGTGGGTTCGTGTATGTGTCGTCGGTAAGGGGCTTCAAGGTACGTGCAACGACGTAGGTGGATGGGCCAAAAGGTTGGGAATAGCGAACTTGAATTAGTTTCGGGTAAAAAAGTTTAGGAACAGCCAATGGTCAATTCGTAGCCCTACTTCAGCCCTTTCCTAGGTGTGCGTGCTTTTTTTTTTTTTTTGATTTAACCTGAAATTATTATCACTCCTAAAATTCGGATGCAGTTGGCAGAGATGTAATTTTGTCCTGTACTATTTGAGCAAGGGATATGATCCTGAATCACGTGATTCTAGTAACACGAAATTTAAGGGGGGTAAGCCCAGTTAATCAACCACCCCGTCTTAACAAGAGAAAACCACCGTATATAGTAATGAAGGGTTAAGAAAGGGCTGGCTAAAGAGAGTAGCTTTGGCACTGAAGGGTGTATTAGTGTAGTGGGGGTTATATTCCAACATAAAGCTGCACCAATCCCCATTTACAACTAAAAACCCTATCCCTTCGGCATGGATAACGATCTGTAATAACTATCGCATAAATCGGCCAGTATAAATAATTATAGACTAAGTAGGCAAATAGCACAATCCAATTGTAACTTCGCCAGGCCCATTCATCTTTCTTTCAGAGCCTTTAATAGATAGGCTGACGAGTCCATATATTTATACCTAGGTCCTTGCTATTTTTATCTGCCAGCGTTAAAATATCTACTTGTCATTTCAGACATTAAAGATTTAGAGGTAAAAAGCTGTAATGTATGTGTATTTGGGGGCAACGGGATTGGGAGGTACGGTATGTATTATATTAACGGTAAACGTATAAATTATCTATAGTAGGTAGTGGTTATACAAATAATATTTTGTGTTTATACATTCTTGCTAACACACTCCACAGCCCTGTCGCAGCCAATGGTTACGATCCCTTAAGAGCTATTGCAATACATTTATATTATACTATCCAAATTTCGGATTTCATATGGGGGGTTGGCGCAATTGGCAGCGCGTGCGTCTCCAAAGCGCGAGGTTGGGTGTTCGAGTCACTCATTCCCCAT
>JANBQC010000523.1:0-20363 GCA_027576995.1 Dimargaris cristalligena
TCATCACCTTTCCCTTTTATTATCTATCTTTTCAAATAAAGTTCAGTTTTCAAGGATTTGAGTTCAGTTCTTTACAGAGGATATTACTATAATTAAGGTATAGATAAGTGGGCTAATCAGATGGCTATAGGTATCCGGAAGACTCTGAAGGTAACTAGAAGAGTCTTTAAATCAGTACTTAAGTGATTAGTAAGAAGAGGTGGAGTCTGGAAGGGGAAGGGTTATATAATATAGGATGATCCCATAGTACCAGGGGTAACTATGAGAAGGTTAATATAGTACTATAAGGCTAAATATGGTCAGATACTAAGCCAGCTGGATTAAGGTGGATTAAATGGTCTAATAATATATAGTTTTAACTATAAATAAAATACAATATATTTGTATTAGTTATTACTATATTATAATTCATCTGCCAGTAGCCAGCCTTATAATCAGAAGCAGCCTCCTGGCCCCAATCCCCCATTGAACAGTCACTAAGTATGAACTCCCATTTAAGAAATGGTTCTCCTTAGCCCAATAGGGTTTTTTGGAACCCTCCTGGACCTACAACTCTGGGAGCTACACTAGCACTTGAGTCACTGTAGCTTCTTATTTAGTGCTTTGGTTATTTGTTAACTAGCCTCTTTGTCTATCGAGTTGACGTCAGTAGAGTTTCCCAGGGTGACACCAGCCGAATAAAACCAAACCATAAAGTGAAAAATCAACTTGGGAAGTGGAGCGCTGCTGGTTGAGCAGATTACACCCAGCCAACTATCCTATATATATATATGGCTTCACAATTATCTACAGTTGGGGCGAGCTTTCCTCGGCAATTCATCGAAGCAGGCGTAGCAAGACCACCAAAATCAACGGGTACTGGGTCTCCGCACTCCCACTCTTCGTTTGTCCCCACAACTCTAGACATAGGGCCTACTGGCTTATTCTTGAACATCCACCTCGACACTTCCAAACACTCGACTCGTTTTGCAGATGGCGTAAACGCGCGGTAGATTAAAAATATTATTAACTCTGTGCAATGGTGAAACCCAATATAAATGTTTTTGTAGGGACCAATAAGGACTTCGTAGGATGGACTCCGGGGGAATCATATCACAAGTTGAAAGTAAGAAAATTAAAGCAGAGTGGGGAGCGAAGCCCGGAAGAAGCGTGGGTGAGAGAAAAAGAAACCATTACTACATTATCACTATTGATGTGGGCGCAGAGTTATACTAACCGAGTAATAATTTTTTAAGAGGAAAAAAAGAAAACTCACTAATAATCGGCACACTTCCTTAATCCACCTTGTTGAGGTTATCCGCGGGCTTAGGGACCACCACCGTAGGCTTGGCCAGCATATTGGTACCTTTACTCAGCCATGGCGAGTCGGCGGCCGCCTTAATCTCGGTGGGGTCCATGGGGGGAACCTTGCAGTCGAAGTCCCAAGACTTGAACCAGCGGGCAGCCTCGCACTTGGGCCGGGTCCACACGGTACCGTAGGCCAGGGGACTGAAGATGTGGAAGTAGCGGAGGGCCAGCAACGCCACCACCCCGAAAACCAAGTAGCGGGTGCGTTTCTGGACTCGGGCGGTCACTGTGTCCAGGCTGTAGACCAACACCAGGAGGGCCATGTAAAGGGCCGGCAGGTAATGGTGCAGGAACAGTTGCCGCTGCATGATGAAGAAGGGCATGTAGTGGAAGAACCAGGCAGTGAAGGCAAAGCCGGTCGTGTAGGTGAACTGGCTCCGGAGCGAGCCCCATTTGGTGGAGGTGACGCCCCGCAGATCGGTGAAATGCAGCACCACTTGGGCGACAGCATAGGCCACGACAGCGATGGAACTGACCCACCAAACGAAGGGATTGCCGAAGAGGTAGATTTGGCGGTTGTCGGCGCTCCAGAAGGAGATACCGCGGCGCAGGATAGGCCACGACTCGGGACGGGAGTCAAAGGGATGGGTGCTGGTTAGTCCGTTGTTAACGTTGAACATGACCCGGGTGCTTTCAATCACCTTGGACAACAGACCGGGGGGGCTGTAGCGCACCTTGACGGCATCGGCGGGCATGTCGGGGTGACGGTTGGTAACAATACGCCAGGTACTCTTGGGTTTCTTGGCCTCCTTCATACAAATGACCTCAGTCTGGTTGAATCCCCACGAGGGCAGTTTCTTCTCGTTCGAAAAGAGGGCACAGCCCAGTTGGGTGTGAATGAGGCGGAACTTGGTCTGGATAGCCATGAGACGGTCCTTGGTGGTCGAGTCGGAGTTGGTGGAATCCAGGATTTCCACTCGCCATTCGTCGTTGGCGTCACCGGCGAAGCCCTTCCAGCCGTATCCGCTCACTTCATTTTCATAGTCGGCCTTGGAGATGGGACCCCGCACGTCGTGACTGTGCAGGCGGCGGTCGGTACTAATGTGAACCAGACGCACCACATCCCCGTTTTTCACCCGCTCCAGGTCGTGTTTGGTGTCGTTATGCTCCAGCTCGGTCAGGGTGCGGCTCTTGGTAAGACGGAAGACGTTATTCTCGTCACGGTGGGGGTAGAGGGTGATTTGCTGCTGCTTGCTGCCGTCGGGGTAACTGTGGGCGTGGGAGTGGAGGTAGCCCTTATTAGAGGCCTCGTGGCGGATGGTGACCTCGGAACCGTAGTAGATATCGCGGAAGGTCTCGCCCTTGAATCCGCCCCGCAGGGTAGACTGGAACTCGGGACTCATGAAACCGGCACCGTCGCCGTGGCGGCTCAGCACCATAAAGTGGATTTGGAAAATCAGGACATAGACCACCAGGGGTAGCATGATCAGGCACAGAGCCCGTCCAGCGAGCTGGGCCCCGATTTCGCGGGGAGTGATGTTGATATTGGCCACCAGATCCCACAGTTGCTTAATGGTGGCTACGCCGATGGCGGCCACCAGGAACAGACCCACGTATTTGCAGCTCACGGTCAAACCCATGCTAATACCGGTCAGGGCCAACCAGGTCCACCACCAGGGGGTGAAGGGGCGTTTCAAGTACCGACAGAAATTGGTCCACATGAGAATGGTCAGGGTGGTGAAGAAGATCAGCGGGGAGTCGAGCAGGATCAAGCGGGACTGTGTGATCAGGGCGTTTTCGAAGGTCAGGAGGGTGGCACCCAGCACCGCGGCGGCAGTGGAGTGGCCACTCTGTTTAATGGTCAGGTAGCAGATGGGGATAGTTAGCAAACCGAGGAAGGCGGGCATCAAGCGCATTCCATAGTAGGGCACCTGGGCGACCAGATAGTCCAGGCCGATTTCTTTGAAGTCGAAGCGACCGTCGTAACCAACGAGTTTGCCCATACCGGCGAACATCATTTTGGCCAGCGGGGGATGAACGTCGAAGAAGTACGTGCCGTTGATATACTTGCCGGCGAACTTGCCGAAATGGACCTCGTCGAACACCACCTTATGGGGGTTGGACAAGTTCCAGAGGCGGAAATAGGCGGCCACCAGAGTCAGCAGGCCGATAATAAGGAGCTGGGTCTGGCTGAACTGGCCGAGAAAGCGGTGGCCCCCTTTGGCGTGGGTCCCGCGGCCACCACCGGAGGCGGCCGAACCGAGGGAACCGGAAGGACCGCGGCCCTTGCCCTTGCGAACATCGAGTTCGGGGCTGATTATGGGCTGGTTCTCGTCGTCCTCGGAGTCGGGGCCGAATATAGAGAGAGAGGGCTGCTTCCGCTGACGGATATTGTCAGAGAGGGCGGCCATGGCGAAGGAGGTATATGCGTGTGCGTGGGAGGGGGGATACGGTTAAAAGTAGGGGGTCATGAGAGGCCGGCCCGTCGGGGAGTGAATCTCAGAGGTAGATGAGAAAAGCAGGGGATAGAAGATATATATTAGGGTTACACTGGGGTTATAGTCGGGTTCCGGACGGGCAGAGATAACGAAAAGACGAGCAGAGCACAGCCCAAGAGCCAGGGGAAGTGCAGAAGGCTGGCCAGATGAGAAAGAATGGACAACGAAAAGGAAATGAGAAAGGCAAAGAGCAAGAAGGCAACGAAGAAGAAACCCACTGAGAAGGGGCGGGGTTAAGAACAATAGCAGACTGGAGAAACGCATACAGAGACTGGTCGATCGTCCATGCAGTGGGAAAATTAAGCCTCCCCATCCATCTATACATAGGCTGGGGTGCTGATCTAATAATGTCTTGGTTAAGTTCCAGGCGGATCCGTTCTGCCCCACCCCTGGCTGGCCCTAGACGCTGCAGCATCCGCCGGGGCGTCGGAATGCCTGCCACAACACCTTCTCCCGTTGGCCCATTGGCTACACCTTCGTGCGTTGGCCCTGCGAGTCCGCTAAACTCCGATTCAGGGGCTCGTTCAGACTAATTGCTCGCTCGATTTTTAGCCACAATCAGCTCTATAATTCACCTTGATTTGCCACTGTGAAACATTGAATCAAACTAGATCAATCCTGACCAGATATTCCCCCCTCTCAATTACCCTGTGATATGTGCACGGGGACTGGTGACAGCCAAATAATGCCACCAGATCACTATCAGATACTCGCACACCACCTTATCAAAAGCCCTGTGAATTAAATTCGGTATATATTAATTAATATATATATATATAAATAGCAATCTATCTAAAGAAATATCTAACTAGCTTCAATCGGTCTAGGCATATCCACCTCTCACCTACGCCTTATCCGGGAATGAAACTTCAATCACCGCGAACTTGCCATTGACCATCCATTTAGGGTCTCGTTTATCCAGCTCCTCGCCCTGGCCGGGCTGTAATCCCACCATGAGGTCGCACTTGGACGTGCGTAAACTCACCACCGGCAACTGGGTTCCCACCTGGGCCAGGGGTCCCAAAGCAGTCGAAAACGGGGTGGTCAAATCCCACTCGCAGTCGTACAGCAATTTACGGTAATTAAGATCCCCTTTAAAAATGACCGCGGCGGAATTTTGTTGGAGGTCGGCGAAAAGTGCGGCCGAGGAGGTCGTGTGGGATGATGCGCCAGGTCCGCTATTAGCCGCCGATCCGGCGGTATTAACTGGTACCGGTGCCGTTCCACGCGGCAGATGCCAGAATGCGTAAGGGGAGGTCCAAAACGCATCGGCGCGCAGTTCCCAGCGGCCCAACATGAGGTGATCCTGCCACTGGTCGCCCAGGGTTTCGAGGCCGCCTAAATGCTCCGAGTTGGTCAGATGGGTGGCGTGCTGAAAGCGGTCCCGGCAGGTTTGCACCAGCCAGTGGAAGTCGGGGATGGTGGTATCTGACACGAACCACGGAATGGCCTTGCAGTGGAACACGACTTTGCTACAGTAACCCGTGGCGACCAGCCAATGGGCGAACACCAAATCCACGAAGGACTCGAAACCCGAGTTATCCAGCACGATATCGATCCGGACGCCCGACCAGGTCCGCACTTGCGCCCACCAGGCCTCCAGGTGGTTCACCACAATGAAGCTCGAACGGTCCTGGGCGTGTCCACCTTCGCCGCCCTGGAGACTGTGCACGTCGGCCAGGTCCAGGTTAACCAGTAGGGACAGATCGGTTTTATTGCCCCACAGTGACGCCTGGGCCAGTTCCATAAAAGCCGTGTGCCGGCTGGTTTCGTCCAGCTGCATCGTGGCTTCTTGGCAGAGGGCTAGGGTTCGGTCGGCTAGAGCGGCCACCGCCCGGTCTGACGCGTGAAACGTGTCCTTTTTTTGTTCGGCAAAGTAGTCGAAATCGCGCCAGTGCGTAGTGAGAGAAAAGCACTGATAGATTCGACGGTACATGTAGCATTCGCTAAACAGCCAAGTGGCCGAGAACCAGGTCTTCTGGGGAAAGTAGGTCTCCATGATGGAATTCCATACAAGATGATCGCCCATGTTGTCCTGCAACAGTGGCCTAAGGACCCAAATTCGTAGAAATAATGGAGTATTATGTGTGTATATATATATATAAATATATATAATCGGTTTAATACAGAGGGCTATTGGTATGCCATAAATCTTGATAGTCTCGATTCAGCACTGTGACAGCAAAGTCACTGTGGCAGCTACGACCACTTCCGTTTTTTAATCGAACAATATATACTATATTACGAACAGCATAGAAACCGTAGTCTAACCATCAAAATAGTGCTGGTGCTCTATCGTCTACCCAGCCTACTAAGCTAGTGGGAGATACTTACGTGAGTGGCTTGTCAGTCTGCATTTCGTAACGCAATTTGCCTAGGGCCTCGATGATCCCCTTCGCCTCCCTGATAGTATCCGCATGGGCAACGTCGTTGGGCAAAACGGAGTAGGTCCGGTAGACATGGTCGACTACCCGGGTAATTATGACCGGCAGCCGATCCTTAATGGTGAAATAGGCGAAGGTGCCCTTCTTGGTGCCGATAAGGGCCGGACGGGGCGGGCAGCTGGGTGTCACCTCGGTAGCGGTTGCCATGGCGAAATTACAAGAAGGTTATATGTATATATAAGATGGGTGAAGGAAATATAGGCGAGGGAGCAATCAACAAGGGGGTGATTGGCCAGAGAACGGTGTACTTACTTGTATTTGGGTGACTGGGGGATCAAGGTGGGAGTTACCTTGGGAAAATGGAAAACCAACCCGTGGGACTTCCCTCCAACTCATTCCCCCTGCGCTTCTAGCCCTATGGGGCCCTCCTCAGCCTTGGCTTTACGTGAACCAATTATGGATATCCACCCTATTAGTCCCTAATTGGTTTAGAAGAAACTAGGAACGGCTGAGATGGAAGGATCATAAACCTTTTGGACTGCCCTAAACCCAAGTAAAACTAAAGGGGATGTTGTCACTACATCACCCCTGTTCCCCTGTATCCTTCATAGTCAAGTAATATGAAAAGTATGAATTACATCATGATTTCAGCTGCTTTATTATGGTAAACGAGAAGAGTCTGGGTTTTCAATAGAGAAGGCAGTAAGATCGGTATATATCCCCCCAATAGGCCCTAACTTCCTCGCCTGACTAGTCTTCAATGGACATGAGCAGCAATAATAAAGGGTTATGGACCCGAAAAGGAGCCGTGTACTCACGAGCACCCAAGGTGGTAAGGCACAGTACTAAGGCCTTCTGGCCCCGTTAGCCGAAGAATAGGGGGATACAGAAACATATCCTCCTCGTTCATCCGTAGGATACACTGGCAGCCATGACAGGGTTCGACAAACAGACCCAGGTAGGCAGGTAACCAACCCATAAACTCCGCTAGGGCGTCTCCGTGGCCAACCACGGCTAAGGTGCTAAAATGTACCATAAAGAGTCGGCTGAGTCGTTTGAAAACGGCGTATTCGGAAGTAAAACTTGGTGTAATCTATCCAAAAAAAAAACGAAAGAAACAATAATACAAGATAAGATAAGATAAATGGTTGGGTACGTTAGTATACAAATCGGTTGGCAGGTTTGGGCGACTGTGAAGGTAGTGGCTACCTTCGATAAATTCATGGCAGCTATTCAGACAACCTCCAAACAGTGGGTTAGGTATAGGTTATCATCGGCTACGGGCATCTTCGCGCGGTACTTACCAGCTCCGACGATCCCAGGACGTGGATGTCTTGTAGGCGAAACGGGAGACCCGCTTTATCCTCGGGGGCCAAGGAATACGTGACCAATATATGCACGTGAAATACCTGGCCAACCTCGATTTTGAATTCGAGTTGCTGGAAGAATTCGGTCAGCGGAGTGGCCGTTAAAGTAACGCCGGCAGGTAACCGCTGGCGCTGGTTCTCCAGCCACTTTCCTAGCTGGGCGGTGACCAATTGACTATATCAAGGATGGAAAAAACAATACCGAATAATACATATATATATACAGATCAATACAAGGGAATTCGAACCCTAAGTATATCAGACCTCCGGCCTCACTAAAAAAAAAACTCCAGTTGCGTCGTGCTATAAAGTATTCGCCCGGCTGCCGACTTAATCATGCATCACAGAAGGTATTTTCGTCTATAAGAACTTACATGGTATCAGCTGGACTAGCCAACACCGGAAACGGCGGAGGCTGTTGAAGATTTGCCAATAGAGCAGGCGCGGCACTGGGTTTAGACACAGGAGGGCCATCGTAGACAGATGAAATACCATGTTAGTGGATAGGGGGATATGGGGCAGTTTGGAATGGGTGGTGCTTATCGCTCGGATAATTCCGCATCGACTGTAGTAGCCCGTCAGTAGGAAGGGTGGATACGTATGTGCTTATAGGTCTGATTTCTCCAAGGAGAGCATAGAATCAGTCAATCTAGATAGCGGAGGAAACATATAACAATAGCTTACAAGGTAATTTCGCCTTTTGGTTTCTCAACAGATGGCACTTGGTCTTTAGAACCAGCCCTGTAGGGCCCCGAATCCCCGATAAATAATACAACCAACGAATATAGTAGAAACAGAGTTCATAATTTATATAATTCGAGATGGGCAATACAGTAGGTCTCTCAATGTAGATGCCTGGGCCTGACCCCATTGGGTGGTGGCTAAGTAATAATTTAAAATTTTATAACTATAACAGTTCACTTACCCGGTCGATTTTGGCGATAAAACAGCGACTAACGGACCATTGGGTAAATCTGGTCGATTTTTTAACAAATCAATGTATTAATGCCCAAAAAAATAGTACCTGATCATAAGTATTTGGATCGATTGGGTGTAAAAACCACCTGCCTACGACACCATTGCGTGCGACTGAGTTCTCCATTACCAAGATAAGAACAGCTAGGCTAGAGATGTACCTTTAAATTGCTGACACGCGATAGTGTAGTTATCTAGTTCGGTAAATGCGGATTTAACATGTTCTCCCATCGACTCGATACCTGGCAATGTATATTTCCGTAATGAAAATGAGTCACCCGATATAAATATAGAGCAATTATGGAATAGGCGTTAGTTTTTCATGATCGAATATCAATACAGCGTTAACACAGATTACGTGAAATAACAGGAATATATATCTTTACGTGTATAATAAAGAATTTGGAGCTTAATAGTAGTCTATGGTGGGTGGTTATAAATTCCCTATAACAATGGACAAACATACCTTGGGTTCGGAGTGCCGGGGCCTTTTTGTAAACGTCCTTCACGGCTGCCTGGGTCCGGATAAGCTAATCATTGGGAAAGAGAAGAGGTGGGGAGGGAGTGCAGGTAACGGTACAGGTAGGTGAAAATAAGGCCATACAAGTAAATGGAAAGCAGCTCCCTATCTAACTAATGGTCTTTTTTTTTTAGCTACGCGGTGGGAGGAGGAGGAGGAGGAGGAAGAGTATAATTAAACGAAATGGGAGAGCGAGGGGGAGTTGGAGTTTGGGTTTGAGTCTGCGCATGCGCATGCTTACCAGTTTCATGAGATGGTCAATGGCCTCGCATTCCATTTCCGGTGGTATAACCTTTCCCGGCAAGCCGCCAGTATTGGTGGCCGTGGCAGGGGGTGCTGGTGGACCAGATGCCATGTTAGACTCAGACCAATGAAAAAGGAAAGCGCGTGGAATCGGGGGGAAAGGCAACAATGAACGAACGAACGAATAAATGAGTGGCTAAATGTGGAAGGAATGAGGGCGACTTTAGTAGAAACTATGAGTTACAAAGATGGGTCTGGGATTTATAATAACGCAAATGGAAATGGAAAGGGTAATAAAAGGCAATGTACCAGTTCAAAAGCCCAAAAATCGGCTTTGTAGTTAGTGCACCGTAAACAGCTTAGCTCGACAAATTGTGGGGTATATTATTAAAAACTGAAAACAGCTCCACCCATGAAAAGTTAGAATCATTCAGAGCGTAACTCCTTATTAATTAAAATCCTTGTAAAACTGATCAAATATGCCAAAAAGTCGCATTTTCAATCTTCCATATTACATTAAAAGCCCACCCACCCTTCACAACCATCACTAATAAACTGGTGTAATTACAATCACAATTGCAAACAATATGCTATCTAACAACTTGCATACCAGGAACTCTGGATATAAATACTATTACTATGATTAATTTATCGGAAAGACATTCATGAAGGTACAATACTAAAAATGGGGGAGACATATAAAACTAATAGGTGCGTGGCAAGGTAAAGAAACAGAGGGGATTGGGGAGCGAAAGAGGTAGGGAATATAAATAAAGTATTACTGACATTAGTAGTAGTAAAAAAATAAAAGGGGAGGGTAAAGACATTATAGGTGGGGGTGAAATAAAGGGGAGGGGGGGGCAATGGACAGGCGTGATAAACATACAAAATTGCATGAAATCGTCAAAGGAAATTGAAAAGAATTAATGCGAGATAAAACCAACCAGAGAAAAATACGAAACGAATTAATGCCGCAAAGGGGGGGAAATAAGTAATAGTATAAAGTTATGAAATAATACTAAAGTCAACTTTTTCTTTCTTTAAAAAAAAATAGATGACCGAACAAATCCAAGGGTGCGACCGACTCTAAGACAGTGTGATAACTTAAAAAGGAGAAGAGAGGGGGAGGGGGTGGTGTGATATGCAAAAGACAGGGGAGATGAACATGTCGATACACATGGTTTTAGAGAATAAAATGAGCAATACACACGCATAATCTGCCAATAGGAGGGGCATTACTATCCGACTAGATAGAGGCCTACATGATATGGATAATGGAATAACCGTGCCACTAGTGCTATAAATAAACGAATCGAATTGTAAAAGAGATACAGTGGTGGCGAGGAGGGATGATTACGGGGGAGATGAATGGACATATCAAAAGACCGAGGCAAGTCAAGGGAAGGGAAGGGAAGGTCCCATTAGCACGTAAAGAGAGTATATCCAATTACGAGACTAAATGTACCGCCAAGCTTCACTACTCTCCGGTGGTTGCTCGGACACGTAGCTGGCCGGGAACACTCCTTGCAGTACCGCCTGGCCTTCACCTCGATCAATCAGGCCCATCCACCAAATATCGTCACTGTTGTCAATCACAAAGATGCGCTCGCCCGCCCGGAATTCCAGCTCACCGTGTTCACGGGCGTTGAAGGGGAACTTGGCGTAGTACACGGGGTGATCTTTGAGGGAATCGCGGATCGTGGACGACCGCTCGGGGGCGGCGTTCACCAATTTGGACGTTTCCGCCGAGTCGCGGGCCGCTTTGCGGGAGTTTTCGGTGTGGTCGGGCACCATGGGGGCACCGGCAAGCTGACCCTCCTTCCCGCCGGGGCTGCTGCCATCACCACCCTTTCCAGCAGGTCCCCATCCGTTCTGGTTGTAAATATCGTCAACCTGTCGAATATGGGCCCCAACCTGGTTTTGCGAAGAGTGGCCGAATGTAGCGCCCAGACCAGGCACGGGATTACCGTCAATTATGCCGGGCGACATTAGAATCTGCTGGTCCAGAGGTAGCGTGGGCGAGTCCAATTGGTACGAGTTACCCTTAAGCCTGCCATTGTCAGCAGTCATACTATTGGCATCCGACTCCAGTGACAACATGGTAGTGTAGTCTCCGCCCGTATTACCTGGCTTACTTGGTGAGTTGCTCAGACCCGCCATTGCAGCTGCGGCGGCGGCCGCCGCCCCCGTACCGTCGTGGGATATAGGACTGGGCGAGCGGCCATACAGATTATCATTAAGACTAGTCATCTCGATGTGGCCACGTCCCTGGTTGAACAATTCACCATCATCGAAATTAGATAGATGGTGGGGGGAAGGAGGTGACTCGACCATATGGTTGGGGTGGTTCCTAATCGGCAGAGGGGCGAGGCCAATTTGTGCTCCGGGCGCAGATGTCGAGGGGCCAGTTGCGTTCTGGTAGTTGTGCTGATCAACCATGTCATTGATTTCATCGACATCGAATCCGTTCAACACCGATCCAATGGACAAGGGCCGCTTATCAACACTCTTGCCGCTCATTTTACCCAGGGCGCCTGCAGTGGCAGCACCAGCTGCAATACCCTCACCTCGCGAAATCTGCAAGTCTTCCATATCGGTCATGTTCGGGTCACTACTGTAGTAATGGTGGTAGGGAGATGTAGACAGCCGGTTGTTATTGCTGTTCAACGTGGCAGCAGTGGACTTAGGAGGTTGGTTAGCTTCGGCACTGGGCTGGAACGGCTGGTTCATAAACACAGCTCCGGCATCATTGTCATTTAGACCACGCACTCCGAGTCCAGCGACGGCCCCGGCAGCTAAAGTCGGGTCAGCCATAGACGGGTCATTCGTATTCCATGGCTCGAACTTCGCTGCTTGGTTATTGAAGTCAAAGTCGGTGCCGGAATCACCCTGGGCAGGGACCGAAGCAGAGGCAGCCGTGGCTGAGATGACGGCCGCTGTACGCCGCTTGTTGCGCCAGTAAATGTAGGCCAGGCCGACGAGCACAATCAGGAACACGAGAGCCAAGGAAATAGCAATGGAGATGATGATCACCAAGGCGGTCGATAGATAGTGGCGACTCTGAACAATGTTGTCCGGCAAGGGGTAGAATACACTACCAACCGACCCAGTCGTACCGTCTTCATTGATGGCCCGCAATAGAGGGAACCACGATTTGTCATTAATATTGTACAAAGCGGTGCTCACTTGACCGAATTGAGACCAGGACAGCACACCCGATACCATTAAGCCGTATTGTATGGCTGTCTCGGTATCATCAGTGGCCCGGCGAGCCTTACTAGGGACGGGGACCTGGTCCCGCTTCTGCAAACCAGCACTACTGGGGGAGGGAGACGGGGACTGCGTGGATGAGGTAGCCGCTGAGCTAATACTGGTGGTGGTGGCTTTGGACGCTTTGGCGGGATCCGTTACATTAAGAGGCACCAGGGAAATATCCTGGATCAGACTGCCCTGCAGGTCGATGGCCGTAGTTAGCGGGGCAAAACTGGACCCATTCCAGTACCACAGGTAGGACTGAGTGGAATCGCCCACGGTACCTGATAAGTAAAATTGAAGCGACGAAACCATATTTTGGGCCGTCGAACTACCAGTATCGGCCCCGGTGTTCTTGGTATCGCTGCTCTTACTGCTGCTGCTACTAGACGAGGAGCTTAAATCAGTGGCGGACTTACCATTATCGATAACCGCAATAGAGAGGATGGGGCCCGGAAGAGTACTGGTGGAAGGGAAAGCAATCCACGTACCGAATTCAGTACCGTAGAGAGCCAGGCTGTGGGCCTGTTGACCAATGGTGAAGTTGCCTCCGGCCATGATCCACTTCTGGCCACCAACCACCGAGAGTGAGGTGACGACACCAGGAAGCCCAGTGCCCAGATTCTGCCATTGATTGGCCTGGTAGTTGAATAGGCAAACACTATCGCACTGGAGAGAACCGGCCCGGGAAAAGCGGCCACCCACGACTACGGTTTGGGTGTTGGGGAGGGAAACGATCTGCTTAACGAACACGGAACTATTGGTTTGCAGGACATTATTGAGGTAGTCATTGGTCAGAAGGCCGGACCCACCATCGCTTTGCCCACTGAGGTGCGAAATAGACAGCACGTATTCCTCCGTCTGGAAATTCCACACGGTAAACCCGTTGAAGCCCTGGTTATCGCCCTCGAGGGGGATACCGCCGATAAAGAGTTTCGAATCCGCCAGGGCCAGGGAGTGAATCTCACCATTGATACCTTGGCCAAGCGGGGAGAGGGAATCGGAGCTGACGAGGGCAATATTCCGAATATCATCGGTGGGCCCACGGAATCGGCCGGCAATGACCAATTCGGGGGCCTGACCATCTTCGTTGGATGATGGAGAGAAGTAGATGCCCGTATGAACCGCAGCACCATTGCGGGAGAAGGATGAAACGGTACCACCAGTAGTATCACTGGACAGGAGGGAATCGCTGATAACCGGGCTCAGGTCGTAAGTACCGGACATGCCGATAATGCCGGGCACGCGGGATGAAGCGGCGGCGGTGAAAGGCCCCGCAAAGATGAGTGGGGTGGCACTATTGTTAGACTGGCTCAATTGGCTCAGCTCACTGTCGGTGAAGACTTGCTGGCCGTTCATGGACTGGATACCGCCGTTAAGGAAGGGGGTACCGGTCCAGGACTGATCTTTAATGTCCCAGGCAGCGAGTCCGCGGACTTTAAGGTCGGTTTGGGTGTGGTTGCCATCTTTGTAGGCGGTCGTAAATGCACCCCCAAGATATACGATGGGGGCCTGGTTGTGATAGGCCAAAGTTACATACTCTACGGCCCCGTTGAGACCACCACCAACGGCTGAGAACTTGTTATCGCGGAGGGACATAACGGCAATCCTATTGAGCTTGTTGTCGGTGGACTGTGAGTGGGTACCAGTGAATCGACCACCAATATAAACATCGTTAGATCCGACGAGGACCATTTGGGTGACCTCGTCGTTGAGACCGGCACCGCCGGGGGACACCAACTTGCCATTTTCGTGCTTGACCAGGTTGAAAGCCCCTGACGTCTTATCGGCGAAATAACCTCCGATGAGCAGATTGTTGTCATCGTAAGGTAGTAGGGAGCGCACTACGGCTCCTTCGCTTAGAGGGGTCTGGAGTGAATCGTAGGCTAAGGATTCCCACTGGAGGGTTTCGTAAGTGTTGCCTTGAGGGGTAAGGGAAATGATACCACCCAGGTCTTCCATGGACGGCACTTTAGTAATTATCAGGGCCGAAACAACCAGATTGACCGACGAGGTGCCTGATTGGAAGACGGGCTTACTGGAGAGGGTGAGTTTAACGGTGGGCATAAAGGTGTCGTTCCGGGCGGCTACAAAGCCCGTGTAGAAAAGGACGTCAGTGTCGGTAAGCGAGTCTTGGCCGATGGTCGACTTATCCGACTGGCCGGGGTACAAGGCCATGGACAGATCTACGGATGTGCGAGTAGCGCAGTCGTTATTGTACTGGCAACCAGGGATCCGGAGCGAAACTTTATAGTAGCCGGACTCGGTAACGTCGGGGCTGTACTCAACGGTGTTGGTGGTAGTGTCCAACTTAGCGGTGCTAATTGCGGCCTGCAGATAAGTGTGCTGAGTGAGGGGAACCGTGACCTGAGTCCAACCCCCGGTGAGGTGGGTGGTCGAGTCGTAGTTAACGCTGTTACAGGCATTGTTGACCCGGTCGATGGGGGAGGCCGTGATATCCCGTTGATAGATTTCGACGGCCTGGAGACCAGCCCCCTGACCGTACCAGGCCTCGATGTTAATGCGTACACCCGTGGTGTTCACGTCGTCATCTACGACAAACTCTTGCCAGTTGGATGAATCGAGGGCCAGCGGGCAGGATTCGGTACACTTGATGCGTTTGTTAGTGTTAGGGTCGATGTAAGAGAGGGCAATGGCAACATACTGGGGGGCCGACTCCAAACGGAAAGTTTGGGTGCCCCGACCGTTCCAGTTGGTGTTCTTAATACGGAGCAAGGCCGGTCGGATGGACCGAGTAAAGTCGACCCGCCAAAAGCCAGGCATGAGATCCCGCAGAAGCCATGGATTCCGAGCCCGGTTCGCATTAACGGTACAAATGGCATTTAAGGGGCTGGAGTAGTTGGCCGAGGAATTATCGTTACCACTGGTAACGGTCGCCGCACCGAGGTTGACGGGCTGGGACCCCAGTGGAAGGGATGATTCATCGTCAGCGGTCTGGGTGAAGTTACCACCAAAGTAGATGGTTTTTCCGCTGGGCGAGGCAGCAATGGTGTTCACATAACCATCCAGGCCCTTGAATGGAGCCGGGAGCCAGGTTCCACTACCCCATATTATAGAGTTAGGGCCGAATCCCCGGGTGGGCGGTGAGTTGGTATCGGTGCTTTTGCGCAGAGGCCCTGTGAAAAAACCGCCTACGTAAACCAGCTCACGGGCGTTGTCGCAGTAGAGACTCAGGACTGAGCCGTCAAGGCCTCGGCCGAGAGCAACGGCCTGCTTCCGAGTAAGATCGTAGGCGATGATGCTCTGGCTCGCCACACCGGCGAAGGTGGTAAAATTACCCCCAATGAAAACCAATGACTGCTTGGCATTATGAATTTGGCAGGTGGCCATTATTTGGTCGCCTTTGGACGCGGAACCGAGAATATCGAGACTGGTTCCATTGACGAAAATGGCGGATGACGCCTGGCTACTCAGTAGGGGTTGGTTAGTGGTGCTCGAAACACTGGATAGCCGGGATATGCCGCTGAATTGGCCGGTAATGGCCAGTTGACCTGTTGCTGAAGTATCAATGGGGGGAATAGCTGAGGCGGAGGTGTCGTTCCCAGCGGCCACGGTATAAAAGGCGGGGTGGCTAGCGGCCAACAGCGCGGCCGCCGTTAGCCTTAGGATAAAGTGTATCATAAAGAGGTTAAATTATATGGAAATGTTAAAGAGAGGGCCGTCTACAAACAGGCCCTGGGAGAAGAAGTACGCCACGGGGTATGTAGAATAAGAGTAGACGCCACTTTTGGGGGGATACGGCGGGGTGACAAGAGTAGCCGATGGGGAGAGAGAGAGAGAGAAAGAAAGAGAGATCTAATTCAGGAACTAAGAATGAAGAGTTGGAATACAAAGTCACGGGGTAGACAAAATAAGAGGGGGTACGGATGTGGGTAGAATAGAGGAGTAAACGGACGACCAGCGTTACTCGTATCGACGTTCAAAGGGGGGGGGAAAGACGTAGATAGCTAGGGGTGAAAAGACAGAGAGAGAGAGAGAGAGAGAGAGAAAGAGAGAGAGAGAGAGAGTAGTCTAGAGTGGCAAGTACCACCACCACCACCACCAGCGAAGATGAAGAGAGTCAAAGACAGCGACCCAAACGCGAGTGTAGAGAGTGGGTGGGTGGAACGGAGGGAGGGAGGGTGAAGGGCCGCTGTTATTCGGGATAGGAGCACGAGTGGCTAGGACAGGTCGGGGGACAAATTACCGAAGGTGGACTCTCAGTCTAGGGCCAATAAACGACGAGCCAAGCACGAGCGGGGCTTGAATACAGTGGAGGAGGGGGAGCTTATCGGCACTCCACTTCCACGGGTTTGGGTCGACTAAAGCAGTACAATACACACACGTACGGAACGAACCGGACTAGTGGCTGGTAAAGTGAGTAACTGAGCAGTGGTCAAGAGATTTAAAGAGAGAGAAAGAGATATATAAGAAGTTGAAAAGGGACTTTGTGAAATAAAAGTAACAGAAGAGAGAATGGGAAGTTCCCAGGGCACACCAACTCAGGCCTGGGACAACAGAGCGTATATGCACTTGTTTGACGAAGTGGACAGCTGAACGTATATGCACTTGCTTGACGAAGTGGGCACCACAGTGAGGGCGTGGAAGCAGGGACTATCTGGAGGACACGAAGCTAGTAGGGAAGGAATCAACAGCGAAGAGACACAAGAACGTGGGTTTTTAAAGGCAAAGCAACTATGCATACGGAGTAGGAAGGAGATTATTAAGTGAAGAGGAAGGAATGGCAGTAGCGCCCGAACGAAAGAGCGAGAGAGAAAGCGAAAGAGAAAGAGAGTTGTTGGGGAGCTATTGGAAGGAGCAAAGGGCCAAACATAGCAAGAGATGGCGGCGCTGGGTCTTTTTTAAAAGAAACCAAAGCAAGGCTGTGAAAGTATATGCTCAGCTCAACTCAGGTACAAAAACCGGTCAAGGTACGAGAACTACTGCACAACGTTGGACACTCCCGTGTTGTGGTGGTTCTCCGCGCCAGCCCGCAATTGGCTGGGGACCCACCCTCATTCCGACTTTTGGGGTCCTGGCATTGGGGATAATTCATCCACCCTATTATTTTCCTACCCCACCCCCTCCATCCTTCTACAGTCCCTCACTTGCCCTGTACAAGTCACCATGATAGCATCGCAGATATCTACCCTATTCCACACAGGGGGGCTGTTCTCTCTGGATGTCTATCTTTTGCCCTTCCCCCACTCGAACTGCAAGCCATGTGCACCGTCAGCCCGCACAACCATCGCTTCCTCTTGGCAAAAGAGAACCCCCCTCCTATTCGGTCCTCGCAATGCTACGCTTGGTTTTAAATCACGTATTAAAAAGGGAAGGTAAATGGGTTCTTTCGATATCGCTATTCGTTGGCAATCCCGAATTGCCGGCCGACTTAGCCATTCGTCCATAAAATCCCAACTACACGGGCCGCCAAGTCGTGCCCCGCTCCACCGCGGGTCCCCTGTTCCTTCCTTCCTAGCCATCATTGTTGGCAAGTAGTGAAGGGAGGCCCGCCCAGAATTGGGCAAAAGAGGGAGGGGGGTTGGATGGATCCCGCCTCTTCTCACCTCTCCTCTTTGCCACCCCTCCCCCCTACTTCCACTCCCCCTTAGTGTACCGTTATTATGCGCCATCTTTGGGACGCGTTCAACGCACAAACGGTGCCTTTATATTATCCAAGTCGAGGATACCAGAATATGGTCCAGCCACACACCCCCAGGGAGTAGCTAACTGATCGGACAAAAGCCAATACCGTGATTGCCACAAAGGAACCCTTCGTCAATCTCATTAATGCACACCACCCATGATGGTACGCTACACCCCCAAAATTGGCTTTTTATTTTGAAGGGTGAACATCGTCGAAAAAGGGCGGTTTGACACACCTCCATTATCTTGAATTTTGGAAGTGCTCCCCACATCGCCTCCAAACCACAATGAACCTATTGGTTAATGGCCATGGATTTGGTAAATAATCTCCGGATGTAGCAGCAGCCGATGATTAGTACTCTAAAAAGCGCTATAGTTAGGCCTTAGCTGTGGATACGTGTTGGTTATTAAAATAGGCTGGGTCAAGACGGGAGGGATATAGAGATATAGAGATACAGAGAGAGAGGCGGGGTTCCGAGATTTCGACCACCCGAGTTCTGTTTACCGCTTTTAGTAGGCCGTTGGGAATTCTCAATTGGCATCGTTCGGCCTATGAATGGACAGGTAAGTATTGGAATACTCCTCCCTACCCCTCCCTTTTCCTCGCTCCGTCCCTCCAACTATGCTATTTACCCCAACCGCCACTATTCCTTCAATTTTGCTCTGACTATCCATTCTCACTTGGGGACAGAGGCCCATCATTTATGGCTTGACAACTCGCGTAATTCCTCCGGCCAAATTTATTATTAGATCAAGCCCATCCTTTTTTGTTATCATCATCGTCACCCTTTTAACTCCCTAAATTCGAATCTCATTATTGTGGTGTATTTTTATTCGCCCCCCCCTGTAGTCACTCACTGGATCGGCAGCAGCGAGCGCCCGTGGAATACCACCTAGGTACTGGTTACTTGCGCATCTACCATCCCCTGCAGTGGGGCAATCTACTTTGATGATTTATTTAGTTTTTTGTTGGTGGTGGTGGTGGGGGAGCAATGCGGTCAGGCGGGTAAACTCTTCGAGCTATTTTAAGCAGCGAACGTCAGTAGGGGATCTGTCCGAAATCTTGGCGGTCCACTCCGCTACACTACCGCGGACTTTAGCAATGAGATGTATGAACAGAGGGAGACGAAGGGGGGGGGTGAGCGCTGATTGAGCAAAAAACAATAAATATCACCCAAGCGATAACTTAGCTACATCTCTGTTGTCCTCCTCACACAGTGCCCGACTGGATTCCATCCGACATCTCCAGGCCTAGTTGAATTAATTGAGCGGCACCACATTGAAGGTGCATTTCAGTATCGAGACCCGTTGTGCTGGAAACCCAACCGCCGCATTGATATTGCCTATTGGTAGTGTGGAAACCAACATTTATATATATATATATATAGAGAGAGAGAGGGAGAGAGCACCGATTGAGCTGAGCCCAATGAAGGCTGCCAGTATACCGTGGGTCGATTAGCCTAATGGACCAGCGCGGCCTTAGATGCACCTTGGTCATCAGCCCCGGCTCATTCCACTCAACGGTATACGTTTACTATAACGGGAAATGGGGAGTGTTGCCAATCAACCCCCCTTTTTCGTCATACCACCAAATACCCATCCAGTAACCCTAAACCGCGCACGGGCATGATTGGCTGAGTAGGGAGAAGGGCACATCTACCATCCATCATTCAATGGATGGGGAGAGGGATTGCCGCTCGACCCGTCAGTCTATATGTTCTTCACCCTCATTTTGGCGCCATGGTGCTAGTCCGCTTTCTGCTAATTCGAATTCTCTATCATCATGAGAGTGAAGGCTCTATATTGGTGTGTGTGGGCTGTGGATCGCCCTCTGGGGATCATCCCGTAGGTCTCTCTCACTCTTGACGCCGTCTTCCCATTCGGCCGCTTCCCGAATAATTATCGACCTGATCCGCCCTTGGCTTTTTACTTACGGCCCTGTTTGTTGGGCTAACCCTAGCCCGGCCCACATGGCTCTACTACCGAATATCCGTCGTGTAATGTGATCTAATGGGCCTATAATTCACCCGTACATGCCGGGCCCATGGTGGAGTGATTCTGTAGATATATATTTCGAGCGGTTATCCAATTGTCCCAGGGGTTCACTATGGATCAATATGGGTGAAATTCGGCCCAGCTATATAAGGGCTTACATTATACGTGTATGGGAAAATAGATGGGAAATGTATTT
>JANBQC010000524.1:0-20276 GCA_027576995.1 Dimargaris cristalligena
CTACGAGTGATTAGTGCGAACTCCGGGAGGCCTGGCCGGTTAAGGGGATATCACTGATGTTCGGCCTGGTTAGGGCCAGGGGGGTACAATATGGTGCTATACGGCCTGATATGATGGTGGTCATATCAGTTGGATTAGGACGGATTAGGAGGGGTGACAAACAGGATAGGATAAAGAATCCATAGGAACATATTCCTCAATAAATTGTGACAAAAGTTAATACTTGTAAAGGCCTATTTTATTATTTCCAATCTAGGTCAGTCAGCAAGGCCCAGTGTGTAACATTGATTTGCAGATGTCTTAGTGGTTTCACTTAATGTGGTACTAGGTGGTGGAGTGGACATCTAGCAGGGGATGACCAAAGTGAAAGTTCAATTGGGGGGATAGTAGGGTGAGGGGGTCAGTAAATGAAGGGTAGGCAGGCTGCTAAGAATGGTACACTGGTGAACCCTGTGGGACCAATGGTCCCAAGTGGGCCATAAACCTACTAGTGGATGGACAAGGGCCCTTTGCCAAGGATAGTGTGGAAGGAGGTCCAATAAACAGACATAGGCAAAGATGCTAAGATGCAGTGGGTATTACTCAACTATCTGTGAATTTGACATTGATAGTAGAGAGGGGGGATTAGAGAGTAATAAGGGGATGGTTTAGGAGGATTTGATGAGGTGATACTATTATTCACAAATGGGGTTCCAAACTGGTTCCATTTATGCTTAGATGGCCCAAAGCACTCCAGCTCATTGAATGATTGAATGGTAATACACCCCTTCTCCCATTTTAGTGGCATTTCATTTTTCTGTAGTTAGGAAAGACAGTGAAATGCCTCTAGGAGGAGAAGCTTATGATATTTCCCTATACTATGAAAAAGAGTGTCCTCCCTCTTCCCTGCTTTCTAGAGGAGCTCTCAGTTGGCCAAATATAATATAGGCCTGAGTAGACTGCAGCCCCTTTGTAGCTACATTCATATAATTCATTTTAAAAAACTTATTATGTTAATAGAGGTGAAAGAAAAAAAAATCCATAAAAATATTACTTTCCCCATAGTAGAAAGGAAAAATTTTCATGCGAAAATTTGTTTCTCTATCTTTCTCCTTTTATTCCTTCCTACCAGCCAACCCTATTAGTTTATTCATTTTTACAATCAAAATTTATTCCTGCTGTGTTTCTTTATACACGTGCATGATGACTTTCATTTATTGTAGACTGTGGACTTGTCCATTGTGTGAAATAAGTATTGCCAATAAAATAACAAACATTGACAGCATCTATTAACAATAATATCACCCCACCCCCTCTGTTTGAAGGCCTGATTAGTTGAACAGAGACAATTTCATACCTAGTAGTTGCAGCTCATTTAAATCCCAGAGCCACTTGGTTTTAATTTGCCTAATATTGTACTATTTTTATTTTATCCGCTTTGAATTCATTATAAAATACATATTTGCTTTGGTGGTTTCAATTGGGAGGGTGTATAGCATTCCTTTATGGGCTTGCTCTTTTGGGGCTGCTGCACCATTTCCTATTGTCACTCCTATTGCTATAACTTTACTTTGGATAAATGTAGTTAAACAAGACAGTAGTTTTAACCATTGACTCCTATTTGGTCCCTTAGCCATTCTTAGCCAAAATTGGCATATTTTTCTCATCATGCAATACCTCGGTGGAAATAAATGATGCTCAATTCAATTTAGTGTTGGTGTGGGTACATTTTAATAGATTGCCTTATAGACCAACTGGCTTGAGAAATTTAAGCCTTATTGTTTTCTTAAGTGTCCTAATGATGCCAGCCTTTACTGCTAGTGAGGTTTATGCCCATAATTTAATTTTACTTAGTTGATGTATCACCACTACACAATTCTTGCTGTTTCATATACAAGTGCATTTTTCTCCCTTTTTTAACTTATGGCAATGTAAATTCTATACAATGACTATTGTAGTTGATATCCTGACTGTATGAACTAGTCCGTCCAATATATAATTATACCATATATATAGAGACGCACTATTTTTATCTTTAAATCTCCGCCCAGAAGCCAGGTTTTTATTAAGAGATAACACCGTCTCTGAAATAAACACCAACTTACTGTAGTAGAATTTGCATGAGATCGACTCTGAGTAAAACCAGCATACGGTTAAATTAAAGTGAATGGTATTTTTGCAGAATCCTACCAATCCTAAAGGATTTACCAGTAAACCTCGGGTAACTTTACTTCCACAGCAAATACCATTTTACTGTGAATAGGTTTCGCTATGAAACAGGTTTCTCTGTTTTGGCATTTGCCTATCATACTGGTCTACATTTAAACGTTAATTGTTAACATTTACAATCCCATTCAGCTACTATTATTTACTTCTACCTTGTGCCCCTATATTTTATGCTATGGATTCGGAAGCTCAGAATAGGCGTGAGCGCCTGAAGGCCCTAGCCCAGGCACGCCAGCGACAAACCAATGCTTCCGACGCTTCCCATTCGGCGGGAACTAAACGGCCGCTGGATCCGTCCGATGACCATACTTTGGCTAATCGCGATGGTTTAGCCCAGCCCGGCGTAGCATCGCAAGGTAGTTCCCCTCATCCATCCCCATCCACAGCCTGGCCCAAACCCTCTGTTCTTACGGGCGCCACGGTCGAACAAGCCACCACCGGAGTAGCAGAGCGTACCTTGGCCGCCGAAAACGCCCGCAAACAGCATCAGCAATCCCAATCGGCCGCGAATGCCGGCGCGATTGACCTACAGCAGCTCGCACCCCAGAAACCCAATTGGGATTTGAAACGCGATTTACAAAAGAAACTCGATAAATTGGAACCGAAAACCCAGGCGGCTCTGGCTGAATTAATTCGGCAGCGGGTACAGCCGCCTCCTTCCCAGTCGGCGGAGGAAGGTGTAAATATAGCATCGGCGGGGTCCTCCTCCACTACGTCTAGGTCGCCTTCGAGTACTGCCCGCGCTGATAATCAAGCCAACGACAGTGAGTCCCTTAACTTGGCTGACGCGGTGCAGGCCCAGGAAAACCTCCAGCGGGATTCCCCCCATTCCGACGATACTATGTCGGACTAGAGCTGCCCTGCCCTGCCCCCATCTTTTGCCGCTACCTTTATTTTCCAAGACACCTTCGTTATAGTTTAAGTCTTGAGTCGGTCCTTTTAATCCTTTGGTTTTAATTGACAAAGTCGTGCTATATTCAACATCGATGGGCAGTTCCCGCCAAATATGTATGCGGATGTTTGGCAGCTTGCTGGCACTAAGTGCACATATGTAATTTAAAAATACCGAATACACTCAATTTTTTTTAATAGATGGAACAACTGCGGTTGCGATAACGATGTCTATTGTCAACCGGAATTAATTTACTTGATCCTTTAGTGATTATCTACTTTAAACGAACGTGTAAAATTCTAAAGTGCCTTTAAGAGCGACTGTTTATTGCATTACGGCCACCGCCTACAGGCAGTGTAAGTTCGCAAGGTGTATCTGAATGTATTATGGAGGTGTGTATTAAAAACGCCGGATCTGGAGCTCGCTAATTTATCGGCAAATGAATAATTTGTACATATGGGACGTCTTCCGTAAATAGGGATACCTATAAATAGGAACCAAACCGGACACCCTATTATATCGGGAAAGAACCACACTTATGCGTTGCAGTGGGCCAATTCTGTAACAGCAGAGAGAACTTGCTGCACCTCGAGGCGTGCGGAGCCAAGGAAGGAGATCCTGTAACGGATACGCTGGTGCTCGTCGATAACCACAGCCGCCCTAATATCCAAAACCATAACATTGCTTCAAAAAAAGGGGGGGAGTTAATGTTATCTTAAACAAGAGACAGTCGCCTCCACCCCATCGGTTGCCCAATAATAAGAAGTAAAGGGGGGGGCGGATACAAGACAAGACGGTAATTATACGGGGGGACGGGGGATAATCGACACTTACCGGTGCGTGAACTGCCTGGCCACGTCGAATACCCCGACGGACCGGGCTAGTTTATGAAGCATGTCGGAGGCCAAAGGGAACCGAAGGCCAAACACCCCATGATAGTCCGCACTTGTGTTGAGCCAGGCCCGGTGGGCGAATTCGGAATCACTGGAACAGCCCACCACCGCACAATTGAGTTGGGTGAATTGACCCAGATACTCGCTGTTGGGATTGATTTCACAAGTGGATTTGGAAATTAAATCAGAGAAGGAAAAGAGCCGTTGGCGGAGTGGATAAAAAGACCTGAAGATGGTGTGGGTATAATCTAATATGCGAACTGGTATGGGAGAGTGTAAGGGAGGTTAGGGGCTTACGGGATGGCGGGGTGATAAACTTACTTATAGCCCATGAGAGAATGCATGGCGGTGGGTTCGCTTAGGGGAGCGCACGGTTCAAGTTGGATAGGGACAGAAACCATAATCATGATTAGGAACTAAGTTGCAATATTATAATCAACCCTTGCCCGACAAATGGAGGCCGGGCGTGGTAACATTGTAGGGCTCCCTGCGTCTAGTCAGAAAAGGCTAGCACTGGTGACCAACCACTGTTATACCAAATACTTACAAGTCGTGCGGATAGAATACCAGGACCAGCCTACGGCCAGAAAAGCTCTGTAAAGCCATGGGTTCGCATTCCTGTGTAATGGGGTCGAGTAAAGGAATGCCGGTGACCGGTACCAGGGGCAGTTCCTTAAGGGGGGACTGCGGGGGCAGACTACCCACTGGTACATTGGACAAGCCCCCCCATAGCGAGGAGTCGGTCGGTTCCACGGCTGGGCTGTCCTTGAGTAGCTGGACCCGTTTGCAGCGTAGCGCAGTGGGAGAGGTCTGAGAAGGCAGACTGCGTTTCTCAGCAGATACAGACATGGCCCAGTAAACCGCTGCGGTCGTTTAAGAATATGGCCGATTGGGAAGGAAGGCGGGGAGGCACGGGTAGAGTAAAAATGCGAGCAATACTGGGATACGTTGGCTAGTCGAGGAGCCGTGGGTGGTGTAGGCTATATTAGAACGGAACAGCGTTAACGGCTTTCGAGGGGCCGTTGGTGGAGAGGGGAGGGTCACGGAGTAAAGTGTAAACAATGCGAAGAGCTGTATGGATCAGGCTAGTGTAAACAAGGCCGAAAAAAAGTCACAAACCACGTGCTATAAAACTGGTGCGATTAAGAGAATATGCCTGGGCCATTCACGAGCCAGGCCAAAAAGGGATACACACGGTGCCTGTGGGGTAGGGCGAGCTATAGTTGTCAATGGGGGGATTGGTTATTGCATAGCAACAAGCAGACAGAAGAGATAATCCCGAAAAATGGGAGGTACAATACTCTATCGACAGAGCAGCTGGAAGGGTAGGGTTAGTAGCCATGGATCTGAGCCCGATGACAAGGTGACTTTTATAGGCCTGTGGATTCGAGTGGGGATGATGGGGTCGTCAGTTGGGCATTGGAAAGGCTTTGATTATACCTACTTTTTTTTCTCTGCAATGTTGCTTGGATAAATGGGTTGGTGGGAGTCCAAGCAGGAGAAAAATCCAGCAAACAATGAGCAGTCTGAATCCTATTTTCGGCAGTCAATCCAGTCCATGTGGGGCCGTGGGGTAACTGCCATTTAGCAAACTTTTGCCTAATAGACAATAGACAGTGAGCTAATGATAAAGCAAATTAGAGTAGAAATCATGCAAGCCCGCCCGGATTTGGGTTTCCGATCTGGCATATTACCCTGCGTATCCGGTGTTTTGGACTGGGGCGGGATGCTGAGCAAGGCCCAAATGATATTATGGAAAGAGACCTCCTGGGAAGGCCTCACCTTCAGCGTAGCACTTGTCTACACGCAGCACCAAAAACAACTTAAGGTGAGGTTCTACTTGGAGTCCCAATACCTTTCTACTTCACATATCAAACTTATAATCGGCCTTCAGTTTCAGGAACCACCCCGATAGACAACAATCATTGAATTTATGGATATGGCATGGTGTACGCAAGTAATAGGGCCAATAATAGTAATGATAATAGTAATAATAGTAGTAATAATGGTAAAACAGACCGTGGAATCAGGGGTAAGTTGCAAACCATGGGGTCTAGAATGGCATCATCCGACCACCCCCCTGGACTTATTTGACCCGCGACTCCAAGTCACGCAGCTTTTCCCGGCCCTCGGCCAGGTAATTAGTGACAAAGGCCTTATCCTCGTTCAGCGCAGCCACGGCATCCCGGATATCCCGCAGCACCTGTTGGTGGCGCTGGAGTTCACCTTCCCGCTGACGCACTTGGTCGCGCAACTGGTAGGGGGTAGTGACAATATCCGCTTTGCGGCGTTCCTGGTACTCTAATAATTGTTCCAGTTCCTGCAGCGTAGCCGACGGTGTCGCTTGAGCTTGCTGGGATTCGGCCTTGTCGGCTTCTCGTTCTGCAGCGGCCACTTCGGCCTCGAGGGTTTTTAGCTCTTCCCGTAGTTTTTGCTCTTCATCGAGAATGGCGGCGGCACTGGATGGGAACGAGGATTTGTTGGATTCTGAACAATAGAAGGGAAGGGCGGCACAGATTCAGGCAAGCAGGTGTAGAGTGGGGGGGGGGTGTAAGAGATAGTAGTCCGGATTAGTCCAAGTATGGTGTGTGGGGGTTTATACGCAGTTATATTATTTGCAAGAAAATTGATCTAGCTCTGGCCCCTCAAGAACAGATAAATGCACAATCAGGTGGAGAAGGGGAGTGGGTTTATGTGTGTAGACGGCCAGGTCATCGTTCTATACATACCATAGGTTGACTTGGCGGTATAGCCACTGGTCAGTTTCGAGATGTAGCTATCGGCCAGGGCCACATTTTTGGAGTTCTTGCCAAAGAGTCCCGGGGAATCCCGGGCCTGGCTCGGACTGGACCCTCCCCCCGTACCCGATCCCGATTGAGTAGCGGTAAACCGAAGGGACGAGCTGAGCTTAAGCGAATTATGGATGATATCCTGCACACTGGCGGGCAGGGACGCGGGAATTCGGACACCTTGGGCCATCCGAGTCAGCAGATGCATGAGCAGAATGAACTGCTCCTTATTGAGAACCTGCATTTTCTTGATATCTACCAAACTCCAGCACTGGGTTATCTGGTCCCAGGGTAGGCCTAAACTGCGCAAAAAGTCGTTGAGGAATAGGAGGGACACGGAATCCTCCCCCTTGCGTAACAGGTTGAATCGGGCTTCATAGGCCACTCGGTCCGGAGGCGGGATATACCAGGTAAATGGCTCGGCCGAGGGGACAGCGGGGGTGGGAGTTTGAGTGAGAGTGTTGGGGTGGTGGTGGTGGCCGCCACCACCTAGTAAATGGGCCTTGGAGGCCGGAACCAGAGCCGGGGGAAGTTGAGGGGGTAGCTGGCTGACCTGTCCCCCTAGAATAGCGTAGACGAGCTTCATGGCGACGCAGAATTCGTCCAAGTCGAGGGCGCCGTCCTTATCGATATCCGCTAGATTCCAGACCGAGGCCAGCTGGTTGTGGGGTAGGTTGGACTGAACCAGGATGTTCCTGGCCCGCTCACCTAAAAGTAGGAGGGTATGGTGGGGTATTTACATACAGCAGTTTATGGGGATAGCCGAATAATGGGGGGGGGGATTAGAAACCAGGCTAAATATATGGGTATTGCGGCTGCTTCTCTATTATAGACGGCGGTATGTATAGCGGTGTACGGGGGATAGAGTGGTTATTCATACTCAACTACTCTTTTTTAGTAGGCCGACCTCGGGTTTCCCTCCGTAAAGGCAGTCCGCGGTGGCTGACGGGGCGGAAACCTACCTGATAGTACGCCATTAACCGGGCCGGCATTCTGGAATATTGTTTGGTACTGGGAGTATTCGGCGGGGGAAAGCTGCATGGGTGAGTCTGGGGATGGCCGAGCGGAGCAATCAACGGAAGAAGAGGAGTGAGTATATGGTAAAGGAACTAAGGATGAAGTGGGAATGTCTAATTGTAACCTGGTGTGGGTCTGAACCCCCCATTCACCCTCAGCCTAGTTTCAGCGCTGACCAGGGAATGTGGGCAGAAGCCCCCTCCCTACCTACGCAACCTTTTCCACTCTTAGTAAGGCCATGTCCACTATGCCCAGGGTGGCTGCTGTGTTAGATGGGGGGAATACCCGCTTGAATCTATTGCCCCTTCCTATAGCAGCCCTCTCCACAGTGAGCAGGCCTTGGGCAGTCCACCATTAACTACATATTTATATTTAACCAAACCTACTTCCTGCTAACTGTTGGTAAGCTGCATGGTAAAATAGCCTTGCATTGAAAAGCGAATTAGCGGTATTTGGGACCATAGTGTACCACCGCCAGGGCGCGAATAGTGAGAGACCTGGCTTCCGCGCTCCTGCCCAGGCGAAACCCCTCCGGTTTCTTTTCCTTCGCTGCTAAAGTTTCATTTGGCTTGCCCATGTTTCCTTTCCCGCCCGTTCCATGTCCAAGCCACCTTGGCTTCACTGGCTTGTATTTACCCCTCTTATTATTGCCACTGTCCTTATTAGTATCCCCACCCCGTCCGCTTCTTCATGTTGCCCGGCTCGCCGTTTAATGCAACCATGGGTCAGCGCGCCGACCCGTCTTTCCTGACTTCCGACCACGCCGACCTGCCCAAAATAAGGGAGGCCCTTGCCTCTCTACAGACCAAACTCCAGTACCCCTTGGCGACGCTTCAGGAGCGTGACTTGCACCGCCAGTTAACGACTCTTCAGGACCAAACCCAAATAGCCACTGCCCAGCTGGCCCGACTCCGCCTGGATTACATGCGCTGGCAAACCCTTGCTAAGGTAATATATACAATTGATGGGCATTCCCACGTCAAAGTAGTGAGCGTCTTTAGAGTACTTAAGGGGGGTGTTGGTCGCTTATGTCCTCCTTTATTAACCCCCCCCCCGATTCAGTGAACCTTAGGCAGTGGTCCAAGCTTAAGGCTCCCAAAGATGATCCAACCATACTTATACACTAACCTTTAACTCCCCTATGGGCAATTCTCAATGATTAAACCAGGCAATCCAATCCAATAACCTGTCCCGGCTAGGACTTCAGTACCAGGCCCTCAATTTATCCACCAAGGCCCAGGCGATGGAAGCGGTTAACATCAAAAGTAAGTCATTCAGCTTCTGTGGTGGCCACGTACTGTATTAAGCAGTGTCCGTAATAGAGGCTGCCCATTGAGCGACCAGGTGCGGCCAACTTCCACCTAGCGAGCTCATTTTACCGTAACGTACCGAAACTATACATATCCTCCTCTCTCTATGCTGGCTCTATCCCTGTAACCGGCCATCCCAAAAGGCATGGTCCCCCAATTATTAACCCCCACGGGATGCGATTTTATCACGGTACCATTTTGGTCCATCCCTAGAAATGTTGGAACTTGAGAATCAAAAATCGATCTGTGCAGCCAAGCAGCAGATTGTGGCTCACCTCGACAGGGAGGCACTCTTGCTCGAAACCGACATGGAAAACCTAAGTGAGCGGATAGCGTTTTCGCCCAAGGTCGATGGACTCACTAATAAGGTAGGCTATTTTTTTTAAAAAAAAAACGGCGCCGCCCCAATAACTGGTACCTTAAGGCGGTTCAAAATTATTTATAGCGGTCCGCGGAATCTAACGCAAACCAAGCACTATATACCACACTATCCGACATCCTCGTCTACCCCTCGTCCCTGGCATCTATAGATCTTCGCTATTCCGGTGGCATTTATTTTATGTCTGTCCCTTGCCATTATGTTACCGCAGCTGCTAATGGTTCTGCGCGGTATCAGTATAACATCCCCGATGGAAACTGCTGTACCCTAGTAAATCGCACCGGATGCCTTGAAAACCGTGTCATGAGATATTGCCCCGAGAACACAGGGTCGGGGACTCCATCCCTGGCCACTTGTTGAATCGACCTGCCCCGACCTAAAATTGAGCTATCAATTAGGACTTGATTATTAAGCGCGACATCCGAAATATTAATATCGTGGACCGATTAACTGATTCATCGCCACCAGTCCGTAGCCGTAATTAGAATAGCAAGCAATTACAATCTGTATAAAATAACCCACGCGAGTCAAGCCCAAACTCAAGATCCAGGGCACCTTCATTAAACATTATTCGAAATATACCAGTCTAGGAGTGTGATGGTTTACAGCGTGCTATGGGGGAAGAAGTGGGCTATGTGGGCTGACTGTGTTAATTGGGGGATCTATAGTTTACAGAGAACTGATTTCATTAGTTAGTGGAATATATCCGAAATAATTCAGGCCTTGGGCACCATACGAGAAGTGCGCCGGTTTAGCTTCAAATGCTGCATCTAAACGACTGCTGAGACTATATCGGCCAGCCTTAAGTCATTGCTGGTACGGGCCGGTTGAAATATCAAGAGAGTGAAATCTATTGACCTGGGGGGGGATAGGTGCGTTTTTCAACCCATAACCTCGATTGGCTGTATTAGATAAACCGCAGTGGTTAGGAATTTAATGAGATGGAATGTAATCACTTCCCTTTCATGGTGAAGATGTTGATATGGGAAGGGATCTACTCCCTATTTTTAGTATACTCACTGCTTCCATTTTTAAGAAAAAGTCCTACCAGCTGGACCAGCATTATCCCGGACCAAAAATCTTTAGCATTCGTTCAGCCTAGTCGGATGATTCGGCAGTTAAACCTTCCTGTGCTTCGCATCTGTACTCTTGCTGTGTAACTCGCCAAGCCCCATTTGGGTCAGATATTTTTTTACTACCCGACGGTATAGTAGAGAACTACGCTTCCCTTGGCATCTTTTATTACCGAACCGCATGGGCCTTGCCAACTCTCTTAAGCCCACCTGGTGGACCGCGTGGGCGGCCACCCTTATACGTTCTCTGCCAAGTTTCCGTATGCCGCACATAGGCCTTCTGTATCTCCGACCACTGTTACTGCGCTGGCCCTGGTGGCACGTCTTGGCATTCTTTTCGTCAGCCATCTCTAAGAGAACAGGGGAGGGGGAAGTCGTCATCCAGAATTCCAATATCACATACTATTATTAGGCCAAAGGGAAAGTAGGCGCAGTGAGCCCAGATACTGGCCAATTTTCCTGTTGTTTACGCTCATCCATTTGGAGAACCAGCGCATCGAATACCGCCACAAGTCGGCCACACTCCCAACATTCCAATTGATATAAATACATCCGCTCGTGCTCTCTATATTTCTAACCATCATCCACATTCCACTACAATCCCCCTCCGAGTATCTCTACCACCATCATCCACCATTCCTTTCACCAACCCTCTCCTTACCACCCAGCAATCTACCATGGCCCGTTTCCTGACCCCCATTGCCCTTCTCGCCGTCGTTCTCGCTGCCTCGGCCGCTACTGCCCAGAACCCCGCTGAGACCCAGGCCACCCTTCACCGCCGCAATATCTTTACCAGAAACAAGTTCGCCCTCGGGGGAGCTGCTGCTGGCGGTTTCACTTTAGGCAAGACTGGTGCCCTTGGGGGTGCTCTTATCGGCCATGCTGCCGACAAGAAGTACAGTCATTAAGTCTATCCATGCGAGTCGCCACCGCTAGCTATCATTATTTGGACGTTTTACCGGTTGAATATGATGGATGTCTTTAGTTCTACCAAAGACTAACCTCTAAAATAGGACACTGGTATACGTTAGCTCTAGCTGGGCTATTGCCCGAGTCTTTGGTTAGCCCATTATGGAGTTCCCCAGTTTATTTATATATTGTTCATCCAATGGATTTTATTGAGAAATCTTCTTAAAATTTGTGTCTTGTAAATAAATCGCAAATATATATATATATATATATTGTCCCCCGTAAATGGCAATGCATTGGCTTGGATGGCCATGGAGAGTCTGATTTCACATAAAGAGTTGGGGGTATAACATACTAACCCCAACTAATTGAGCAGGCTGCTGAGCGACACTCGGGATGATCTCGTCTGAATGGGCTGCGGCTGTTCTTCATCTTCGATCCCTTTGGCCATTTCCCCACATTGGCTGAGAAATCGTTGGCGAAGCGCTTCAATGGAATGGCATTGCTCGGGTAGAGAAGAGAGTGAGCTAGAGGCGAGTGGCATGGGTAATATAGGGAGAAACTAGCACACATTTATGTATTATTAGCGATTCGGGCTAATGTTAGCCGATGTAAAATACCCCATCATAATTAAATTAGTATAACCTTTGGAACCCCACTTACCGTATCTTAGTTTTTAATTGAGTGTTGACGTATTTTACAAGCTGACCATACCGATGGGCTACCACGGCCTCCTGTAAATCGGTTAGGACCGATTCCAGTTCACCCAGGCTAACTGGAAGCAATTCAGTTAAACGATTTACGGTGGGGATCTGTAGAACACCAACCAAGTCAAAGTAAAATTGACATGGCAATGATAACGCAGTATCAAGGAAATTGTGTCTGAATTAGAAACGAGAGAGGTGTGGGAACCTCCTATGCTGCGGTCACCGGTACTCTATTTACAATATATATATATATTGGTGCTACGGGTAGGAGCACCCGCTATTCACTATTAATGTTACTTACAGCCGAGTCGGGGTCAAGAAGGTAGTCGGTCGGGCGAGTATGTGCGGGTGATAATGGTGTGGCCAGCGTAATATTGGGGTCATAGACTTCAAGGTAGGGTAGAGCGTCCCCGATGGTGGTATCGAAGGGGAAGGCCATTAGCCGCAGTTCTATATGGAATTGGTATTTGAAGACCACCAATACAAGAGCATGGCGGTATATCAACGAGTGTAAATGTGCATGTATATTTGGGTGTAGGTGTATTGAGGGGAATTAGATGAAACGCATCGTTGAATTGAGTTGGGCAAAGGATGGAACGCCGGAATTCTGGCTAATATAAATCCAATAAAGCGACCGCGCGGCCTTTGACTATGTGAACTTACCGGTAGCTGTTTCGGGAGCTAGGGCTAATACCCCATACCAGTTCGTCTGTAAAGAAACAATACCAACTAGGTCTGATTCATACATGCTATCACGGATCGTCGAAAATAAAGTGCTCTGGATTAAATTAAGCGGTTATGAAAGGTACAAGACAGTGATCACCCTATTAATACATGGTATAATTGACCGGTTCCCACCTGGCCGTGGGGGTGGGGCGATACTGGTTAAGCAACCCACTCCAATAGGTGCCCAAGTGTTATCAACTCAGCCTCGATACTTGACATAATAGGATGATGCCGTTATTCAGGGATTTCTGGAGCGATGCCTTACCTTGGAAGATAGAGCATCAGGGACATGAAGTCGGTAGTTATATTTCGCGCACAGCACTGGTACTTTTGTGCGAGCTATAAACCCAAGACAAGACACGACCTGAGGCAAGGGTGAGGCTAGTACCGAGGCCAATACATTTGCCCAAATGCACCAACAGGGTTACGCGTCAACGATCATTCGATACGATCAGCAATAGAGATCATATACAGTTATATTAAATTTCCATCATGAAGTACGTGTAGCCTAAAGCAGGCTTCGGCATATAACATGAAGTAAGCATGAGAAATACCTCTTACAGGGGATTTACATTGAACTGCTGTGGGGGAAGTCCGCTTACAACAGCGAGAGGGCGGGTAAAAGAGGCTTGGACTTCTATTGGGACTTACGAGGGTTGGGCGATGAGCCGGATTGGCCTAAAGTCTCACTGGGAACTATGACGAGAGGCGACTTTAAATAGCCGCATAGCAGAGTGGTCCATTGCTGAGTCGGGCTGGGTTCGATGGGCATAAAAAGGGAGAGGAGTGACAATGGGTCATTAGCGTGACGGAATATATATATATAAATAGAGGACACGGTAGAGCTCCTTATAAACCTAGTATGCCGAGCCCTACAGGGATGCCAAAGGACCATGGGTCAAGTGTTGGCTGGGGAAGGTAATCCTCAACAAGCCCAAGGGAACCGCGATTTGGAATGGCGCTTACCTGGATTGAGGCATGCCTATTACATAAAGTGAAAAAAGAACCCCGCAGTATGTGAAATGTGGAAGAAACAGAGAAGTGAATGAATATTTTTGAAAAACTCGTTACCAACTATTTCAGCTGGGACGATCGACTAATATCTAAAAGAGCCAAGGAGAACACCCCCCCCCACGGTGGAACTAGATTCTAGGGATGGATTATTCATTTCCGCATCATTTAACTTCTAATTGAACTCACAGCAGTATCGATAGTAAATGGAGTATGTATGTAACAAGGGGATATATGAATTGATTAGATTATATATAAGTATAGCTCCGGCAATATCAGCGTTAGCAACTATGTTTAAGAATTATCCTGGGGGCTTATTCGCACATGCAAATGAATAGAGCGTAAAGGGAACCGACATCGTGGGGGAAGAATAGGCGTATAAAGGTAAAGGTAAAGGCAAAGTTGAAAGGTTGGAACCATGCCATACATAAATAAAGCCCAAGCAACCAGAAAGTTATTGCATGTAGTACCGGTTACAGAACCGGGCAATTCGATTACACGCTTCTTCGAGCTTGTCGACCGGCGGGGTCAGCACAATCCGGAAGAAGTTGGGGTAGTTAAAACACTGGCCGGGGAGCACCTCGACCGATTCCTCCAAGTTGAGTCGGGACGCGAAGTCCACATCGTCTTGAATGCCGGTGAAATTCGGGATATCCAACCCAATCATCATGTACATGGCGCCCTGGGGAACCACAACCTGCAGACCGGGGATTTGGCTGAGTCGGCGCTCGCAAGCGCGGGCGTGGATGGACAGGCGGCGGATGGTATCCGCTAGGAAACTGGGGGGGACTTTGGTCATGATATCCGGAATCGCGGCCTGGATGACGGTGTTGGGGCCGAGAATGAGGGTGGACAGCGCTTCAAGACCGCGGCGGACTTGGCTGAATAGCTGCTGGCGGTCGTGGATAAGAATCCAACCGACCCGCCAGCCGGGGACGAGCCACTGTTTGGCCAGTCCACCCACCGTCAAAATCGGCACCGTGTGGGTCAGCTGGGCCAGGGCATGGAACTGGTTGCTGGTGTCGGTGGTGGTGGTAGTAGTAGCAGCTGTTCTTGTGTTGTTGACCGTAGTATTGTTGGCAGTGGTAGTAGTTCCTGTTGTTCTAGGGCTGTGGGTATCTTCGCTCTCAACCCCTTCGGTACTGGGGCAATCGAAGACCATATCGGCGTAGATTTCATCTGAAATGATGGGTACGCGTTTGTGTTCACAGATGGCCAAAATAGCCTCCAAATGGGAGCGCGAAAACACGGATCCACAGGGATTGGACGGGTTGTTCAAGATCACGGCAGCGGTACGGTCGTCAATCAGCGAGGCGAAGTGATCTAAATCAATTTCCCACTGGCGCTCCGGCAACAGGCGGTACTCACGGGCCTCTAGTTGTTTCGACAGGGCCAGGGTCTTGTACATGGAGAAACCAGGGCGGGGGATTAGAATGTTTTGACCAACGTCGGCCAGGCAGCTCACGGTCATTTCGAGTGCGCTGGAGCAGGAGCTAGTTAGAATCACATCGTTGGCCGAGAGCGGGGCTTCCGGGGTCGAATATTTGAGGGCCAGGGCTTCGCGGGCCACGGGTAGGCCGTAGGACGGACCGTAGCCATTGGCCCGGTAACTGTCCAGTTGCTTGCGGACGGCCTTGGTGACTTCGGGATGGGTATTGAAATTGCCAAAGACGGTAGGGTCGCCAATGGACAGACTGATGGGAGTTTGGGTCGGACCATCTAAAGAGGAGGAGCCGCCTTTGGTGTGGGCAGCACGGCTAGCTTGCATTTTCTCGACCACGACTCGGATGGGATTGAGGGTGTTACGGGCAATAGAGGAAGTGGGAATGGTGGACCAGGCAGCTGAGGCCGAAGTCTGGGCCTTGGTGGGGGAAGTCACGGTCATTGTTCAGGGCGATACACACGAGTGGGAACGTGGAGGGGGGGATATAGGAGGTGTGACTGTTTCTGGGGAGCTGGAGTTGGTTAAACCTAGTGCCAAAATACAGGTAGGTGGGTTAGGATAGCAAGCAGGGCTTTACCAATGGAGGAGATATAGACGATAGAGAATAACGGCAGGGGTAATTAGCAGAAAGGTGGAAGTGGTTATAGTTAAGGACCCAAGTAAGTTGATAAAAGTAAAAGTAGAAGAAAATAGGAAAAGGGCCGTTGAGCGGGGGGTGTAGAGAGCTCTATCTGTGAACACTCTCTCGCTTGTATATTAGGCTAGATAATATATTCCTCGGATAAACCTGTTAGCTATTCTCTCGTCGACGGTGAGCTTGGTAATAAGCGGCCGCTGCTGGTCAGGCGAAAAGAATGCTAGAGGCTGAAATGAAAAAGAGGCCACCAACCACAGTAGCTGCCCAATAGTCTTACGCAGAGGTATACACTGGCCACAACCCCAAGGACAGTCCCTCCCAGCATGACTCACCACGAAGCTCCTCCGGGTTCCTGGCCGAAGGAGTGCAGTTTGTCCGCAGGATACCATTTCAGATGAAGTAGGTTTGATTTAGCAGCAAAACAGCCGGTGAAGTCTCACTCCGTAATCCCCCACGACCACGCCCGGGGGGCAGAAAGGAGTGGTCACCAGTAACCAATATTAAGACGAACTGTACTGAATTCAAAGTAGATAACTGACTTACCTTGAAGTTCGGAGGGGTAATAAAAGGCACGTATACAATACCATCTATAAGATAAGAACGAGCTAGCCTCAGGGGAGTCGAGCAAGGCGGACGATATATATATATTTAACTGTGACTCTTCCCTACCATCGAGCTGGATCGACCCTTTGGGGAAAATAAAGTAGATAGAGAGTCTCGTGGTCACCCCATCTCTACTGAATGGCCCAATGTAGTCATTTGGGATCCCCTCTCTAACCGAGGGTATAGCATGTACTTTTACCACTAGGCAATACCTGGGGAATTGGACATAAAGTTCTGCCCCTCACATTTATCCGACAATTAGCAATAAATGACCCGACCCCCAGCGGAATAAAGTTGTCAACCACCCCCCTAATCCACTGGAAGTGGGGCCGCTACATCCGGTTTGTATTAATGCCAGGTTCAATAGATCCGTTCTTTAATTTCGGCTGGATTATGCCAGTGGACGTTACAACGTACGGATATTTCACCTCTTTAAATCTCGGAGGAAACAACCAGTATCGCCACTGACGCAATAGTGCCGCGCGTATGTTTATAATATGCCCAAGGTGGCCTGCTCCGCTCTCTGCAATATATGGATATTCGTGGAATTTAAAGCCCCAGTGATAAAATAAACCAGGTACCTCCGGACTTCTCCGTGGGCCGGCTTGTGCCGGTGTCTTTAAGGCTGGCCTTTCTTCTATAAAAAAAACTTGACCCATTTATTGCACGTATTGTTTTGACGGGCATTGACTGTAATACCGAATGCTACTTCGAACCCCACTTTTCACTTACACCAGTTTACAGTTAAACAAAGCATCGCAAAATGGGCGCCGTTTAATGGGTGGGTTGAAGACGCTTTACCTCTCTACTCCTGACTAACACAGTCCACCTCAAGTGGATGAGATTTTACTGGAGATCTTCACACTTGGTGACGGCTGCCCTCTATGCTTCGTTTACTCAACCGCCCAGGATTAAAAGTAAGTTCTAGATAAGCTGATGGGGAAGGGACTGGGGTTTCCCAATTTGGCCAAAAATTACCACCACACCATACCAGATGTACTTAAAAATCCAATAAATCAAATACGATGAATTTAATTCCACCGGGCAGCAGTCACATCTCCCAGGCTTAGGCTGACGACTACATCTCCATTCAAAAAAAAATCCCAGACGTTATCCCATTTGGCATTCCTTTCTGTTATGGATAATCCCAAGGACCTATCTTGTTCCCATGCCTTCTGAAACAATGCCCACCTTGAATCTTTACAAATGTTAGGACTCTGCCCAACTGCTCTTCTAATAAACACGGCCATTCGAAATGGGATAAACCAGCACCTACATGTACATATGGGAGTAGTTCAACAAGGCTGTATAACGAAAAATCCATCTGATGAGGCAAATACTACTGGTTGATAATTAACATCCCGCCAATTTTCCCATATACACATTAGTTAAAACCTTATACAGCTGAGCCGAATTTCACCCATATAATACAGCCATCATCATTCCCCTTCTGAATGCAATAATCACTATTAGGCAGACAAAAAAAAAGCACAACAACCCACATACCCAGGGGGTCTGGATTCCTTGCATGGTGGCTGTACTACTGCTGCAGAACGTATAACGTAATATGTGCATATCCTATTGATTTAACCATACACATGTCACTTAAAACTGGATGGAAATGGGCTGAATTTCTTTTCTATGATAATGGGTATGAAACCATGCTATGATAACACGGCCTGTAATGCCCTTCTGGATTACAGATGCCAAATGAGCTATCCTGGTAATTTAGGCCCAATTATTCTAAACCATCTATAATATCTTCATAATAATGATATACTCTTCCACCATTAAGTTCATACTATTAACAGGCAAACACCAAACCATCGGATTTTTAAGTACCCCACAGTCAAGGTAGACACCAAGGCTGTGGCACAATGAAGGGTTAAGCCATCAAAGCTGGTCTGGTCATCCTCGAAAAAAAATAAAACAGACCGGGTAAATAAAGAAGCCTTTCTGCATTGTTATTATGAAAATCTTATTTTTCAGAAGCCTCCAGTCCAAAGCCTTGGCCATAACCCTATCCCAAGATTAGGAGCCATAGGCTATAAGACACCTATTCATTATTCCTGGCCATATTACAATGTATATTTTAATACAGACACACCAATTGTATATGTTCATGAAGCCATTTGCAAAATACAACAAAGGGAATAATGAGGTATGATAGCCATTCCTTGGCCAATTCTTAATATACACCACCAACAAGGGTACTGTTGACCCATTAAGGTATTGGAATAGACACCTGATTGTAGACCATATTGAAGAGGTAGTTAGGTACCAATGTAGTATCTGATTAATAAAATCACCAGTAGATATCACTATAAATAGCCAGACACATTAGCTTCTTAACATCCACTCATTAGTTTCATAAGCTGGGCACCATTTACATTACCACAATTCCTCCCTAGTCACTCTAATTTTCATCCCTAGACTTTCCACCCTCACCCCTCTCTCTCCCTGCCCCCCCTCCTCCCCCCTTACAATGGCCATACCTAGGCCTCTCCCTGCAACAATGCAGGATAAAATTAACCTTAACCACCCCCAGTAGGGTGGTATTGGGTATTCCTTGTTTGAATTAAGGGTGTAAAGAACTGAAATCAAATCCTTGAAAACTGAACTTTATTTGAAAAGATAGATGATAAAAGGGAAAGGTGATGATAGACTTACTGTTCTAAGAGGTGGCAGTAAGGGAGAGTATTTATACTCAAAAGGGGAAGCCTAAATGAAAAGATATATGAATAATAGAGAAAGGGAGAGAAGGTCCCAGACCACTGGATGACTAAGCAGAGGGAAAGGGAGGGGAGTTCCCAGATAATAATATTAGTCATCACAAAGGATAGGTAATACTCAGGTAACTAATAAATTCAATGTGAAACAATAGAAAGGAAAAAGGGAAAAAGAGAAAGCTATTTATAACTGTACTTTGAACAGGGGTACAGTTTAGTCAGGGGCAGGGGTACATCATAGTCAAGAGCATAAAAATATACTAATGGAAAAAATACTATACTAATGAAAATGTAGGAAAAATGACTATACTCATTAGGGGCATACTTCCAACAAGTGCAAAAAATAGATAAAAAATAAAAGTAGGTAAAAATGTGGTAAGTTCACCACAGAGGGATTACCCCATATTTGACCTCAGGTACAAGTTAATCAAGGCTGACCAGGGCCAGGTCAACATCCCAGCCTCCAGTTAATCAAACACTGGGAGGTGCTTGCATAAGTGCAGGTTAAATAAAGACTGATCCTTGCATTATTGTTTCCACTATATTTGTATATATATATAAGAGACTGCATGTATCAGGATATGGCATCCTTTTTATATTGGGATACCTATTTATTAAATAAATTGTATTAACTATCTTATTGCCTGGGTTAACTGCTCTTAGTCCATCAAGAGTCCTAAGGATAGGCTTCTAACGGTAGGTGGGGCTTAGGCTTGGCCAAGCAGGCTACTAGTATTAGGGAGGGGCACAGTACTAACCAATAAAGGATGAGTACAGGCTAATGTAAGGTATGTGCAGTGGGCACATTTACTGGCTAATATGGTGGGTGAGTGTATATGGTGAACTTACCACATTTTTTACCTACTTTTATTTTACCTCCATTTTCATTATTATATTGTTTTTTCTATTATTATATTTTATACCCTTGACTGTGATGCACCCCTGCCCCTGA
>JANBQC010000525.1:0-20206 GCA_027576995.1 Dimargaris cristalligena
GGATGGTGTAGTTGGTTATCACATGCGCCTCACACGCGCAAGGTCTCCGGTTCGATCCCGGATCTTGACATTTTCTTCAGACTGAGTATTGGCATCCACCGATTTTTTGCTAGAAATGAATGACCAATTTGTAACTAGTTTGATATACATTTTGGAATTATGTGAGTCGTGCCTGAGAGAAATGGGGATGCAATCCCTTTTTGTGCCAGGTAATTCGCCGCTTTTTACCTTATCGAAAGAAACTGATGATGTGACGTTACTTAAAGATGTTATATATATTTTCCACCAAGGACAAGCCGGGAAAGTGAAACGTAATCGCAGTTCGAAAGGGTTTAACATTATCGATGTAATTTTCTTTAACATGGCTAAATTTATCCGCTCTTTTACTTCTTATAGGCAAAATAGGGGGACAGGAACATACTGTGGTTTAGTAAGTTAGCGACTAGTTTAGTTTTTCGAAGTAGCTAAATAGTTGGGCTGGCGGGGTGGTGGTTAGTTTCTACATAGTAAGGGAATGTGTAGCACAGAGAGAAAGGTGGGAGAAAGAGGTTGGGGCATTTGGTACAAATGTGAATCACCTAGACCTACAATGTACCAAATAGGTACTGCATACTTGGAGGAGATTGCTCAGCCTTGGATCAATCTCCCAGGTGCTGCTGATTCCTTTGACCTTCTTTACATCGCCTTGCGACCATTCCAGTTAATTGATTCAGCCTGGCTCTCTTTAGTATTTACCCAAATTGATGCACCCTTATCGTTGTGCTTAACCTTATATATTGTATTCTAATCCTACCAACATAATCTTGTTCCATTTCAAAGTAACAACATGGTAGGCGGCCCTTTCCTTTGAATCCTCTCAAATCTCGTTGCTGTCCACCCATTGGGAACTCGCCCGGTCGCCGTCGTATCGGCCGCATCGTGCTGAGTCTCACACATAAATATATATATATACTTTGAACAGCAGCATGCTCCATCCAACTAACCCCAACTCACCATTGTGCCCTGTTGTTTTACGTTATTATTCCATAAATTAGGGTGGAGGAAAACGCTACATTTACCCCAAGCACGTCTGGTAAGTTCACTGTTAAGAGTGGCTCGTTGAACCGAACGCTCCCTGTATTAGAGAGGGTCTACCCCATGGTGATTCAATGCCAACCCTAGTTACACCCCACCATTTTATAGCTAGGGGTTGAGGACGTATATAGTTATTAGATTTCCGGCCTGTATGTACAGTTGTTACCCACTTACTCTATGAACCCCTTGAACTAATCCCCTCTATTTCCCTTTTTAATATCATCGCACCCGCTCTACCTCTCTCCCCATTAAGGTCGCCTACCGGTGGTTGGTGGACCAACCCGCCCAACTGGAAAACCAACACCTCTATCGTGTTCGCCGGTCTGTCGGCTACGGTGTTCATGATGTTCACCTTCTCAGCCGCCAAAGAGGAACGCATGACGTATCCGCGCCGTTGGATCCCGTCCATGACCTGGGCCCGGCAATTCGAGGACCCCAACTTCAAGCCTCCCCGCCGGGGCGACGATTTTTAAAAGCACTCCGCCATTGGACTCTCTCCCTCCTTCGAGAAGGACCCAGCTATACTACCCATCAGTCGTTATCGATTGTTCCGGCTTTAGATAGATTACATGTTCTAGGAGAAGATACCTACTTCCGTAGAGTCTGGTACGCTTGTCTTATGGCATGACTGCTTCGCACCTCTCCTTTCTTGTTTTTTTCTATATCTTTTTTTTTCTAACGCGTTTTGATGTGTCGGCATTTTATTTATAAATTCAGCTAAATCCTCGACCAGCCATATTCAGTCAACAGTGGGTATCGTAGTTAGCTTCAGTCATCCAGCCTGAATACTATAGTTAACTGTTAACACAGAGATGTACGTAGTCAGAGTATCCCAATTAAGCTAATTTCGATAAATATCCTCTCACAGAAGTAACCCCGATTCTGAGAGGAAGTGTCAGCCAGTTTTATAAAAATTACAGTCGAACGTTAATGGAATGGAATAAGAAACTGGTAAAGGAAAAGTAAATGGAATATTAATAAAAAAAGGGGGGGAGATATGTGGGATTCAGTGAGGCTGGTTGGATTAGGCTATAATCCAACCTAGAAGATGGAAATCCCAGGAAAACGAAATCCATAAACGAGTTAATGTTGCCGCAGTCCGCTCAGTCCGGTTCAGACGCTCCTGGCCCCATTCATGGGTGTACCCACGCAAACAAAAAAAAACGAGACTTGGGGACCAACGTATTTGTAGAAGCAAGTGAGGGAGCACAGCGAATTTCCGCTTAGCCCTCGTAGAAAGTAGGCAGCTGATTACCGGGTACGAACATTCGTTCGACGCCTCCTTCCGTAATCACGGCCAAACGAATCGTACCACCCGAGGATCCGTCGCGGGACATGGCCAACGCAATGGCCTTTTTGACAAAATCGATGGCCTCCTCCCGATTCATATGATCCTTATAATTGGCATCACAGTAACCGTAGATATAGCTCGATCCGGATCCGCCGATGGCGTAGGCCTGTTTATGGATACTGCCGCCCAATGGGATACTGTAGACGGAGGGGCCGACGCGTTCGTCCCAGCCGGCTACAATGATACCCGCCATGAGGTTGTTGCGGTTGGAGTAGCACAGTTCACGGAAGAGGGAAGCAACAACCTGGGTGGTGGGGGCGGCGTTGTGCTGGACTTGGTACATTTGGGTGTAATAGTGGACAATGTCGGCAACGGCTTGCGTATCGGCCGCACTGCCCGAACGGCAGCAATAGATGCGGTCATGGATTTTGGTCAACTTGTCGGTCACTCGGTTGGCAATGTACGAGCCGGTAGTCGTACGCGAATCGGCACCGATGATGACGCCGCCGTCATAAACGACCGCCATAATGGTGGTCTAGATGGTGATGAAATGTGTGTGGGGGGGATGGGTATTTGAAATACAGATGCATTAGATTGGTTCACTGGGCTAAGGGGGATGGGAGGAGGGGGAAAGGGAGGGGGCTACGAGCCAGGCACACAGTGAGGGTTGACGCAAACTACATGGCTGTTTTTGTAGGCGGGAACCAGGCAGGTGCCAGGGTGGCCCAAAGTCATTCACTATATTGGGGGGAGTACCGAGACCGGGAGATTGGGCCTATAAGAACAATGAACCGGATTCGATACCCCGAGACCAATTCAGCCCGATGTGCTATAGCTAAGAAGCAGTCTCCGCCCCAGGCCCTATCGTGGGATGAGTAGAGAGAGGCGGAAGTTCCTGCATTGGCCACACAGGTTTGGTATACTTACACCCAAATTGACTTCACCGGACTTGAGAGATGGGGCCATCGTAGCAAATTAGGTCGACTCGGAACGAGACTGGGTGGGGGGAGCGGGGAAGGGTGGCTATTGGTAAGGTAAACCTTGGTGAAAATGGAATGAAGAAAGTTGGAGCTATATAGACGAATAAAGGAAGTGAGGTGGTAATCGAGATGAAGAAGTAAATGGGAACTGGAATCGAGGAAACAAGTTCGGTTGATGCTGGACAGGAGGGTGAGAGGATCGGGGTAAAGACTCTATACTATACTATTGCAGCCAGTAAGCGAAGGCGTATGGAGGCTGCGAATCAAATGGTGGGCGGAGTTGGGTGGTTAGCGCTGACAAATAGTGCTGTGGGGCAATAATGGAAAATATATCTTTCGCTGGACGTAACTTTCGCTTGGTCGGGCTCTATGATTTCGCAGTCTATGATTCCACGCCCATTTGTAATTTTCATAACACTTATAATTAAGGCCATCTACCATAAACTACAGTTTCAATGGCAATGGTAATATGTAGTGGGCCTATAGACCTACTTAATATACAATGTGGAGTATGTCACTTGCCATTTTAAAATTTTGAATCTTATAGATATATTCTAAGGCGTTAAATGCCCAGACTCTCTTTGCTAGTCCATCCCACTCACTGAGAGCTCTAAAGATACAAGCAGTCCAACCCGTATCAAGTAAAGGACTTCTTACTATGAAGCTTTTAAAAAATAGATGATTTAATATGGCAATGTACAAGGCCTGTAAAGTACGTGTCAAAATAACAAGACCGCGGTGATGGGAAATCAATGCTGGCGAAATAATCGAAGATATATATATATGTATATTTATATATACCTAAAAAGCGAAATCAACTCCACGGAAAACTACCGAAGAGACTGATTAGATAATTACCATCTATACGTATCCCTTCTAGTGTCATTAGAGTAAAGGATATTGTTGGGTCTTAACCAAGCCTGTTGGCAATCAGGAAATTCAACAGTCGTTTAACTGACCGAATAAATATATGCCTAGGAGAGAGAGAGAGAGAGAGAGAGAGGCAATAAGAGGTAGGCGAACCGAGCTCAAATGTTTCCAGCCCCAATACGGACTATTGCAGCATGTCGTTTCACGGCAACAGATTATTGGGGGACCATTCCGACCAGAGGGAAAGAATTCGGCTTAGAGCATTTACATGTTAAAGTGGAACTTGAATTGTTGGCCACCGCCGCCGCCAGCCGTGAAACCTTCGAACGGGAAACCTCCACCACCGCCACCACCCCCACCGAAGGGGTTAAAACCACCCGCAAAGTGATGGAAGCCGCCCTCCCCGCCGTGTCCACCGCCGCCGGCTCCATTGTTACCGGTCGGATCGGCTGGGTCACCACCCTGGTCGAAAATGGACCGCTTCTCTTCGTCTGACAGAATTTCATTGGCCAGGTTAATTTCACCCATCTTCGCGTTGACCTCGGCCTCGCTCAAATCACCATTGTAGAGATCCGGGTGCCATTTCTGGGCCAGTTTACGGTAGGCCTTTTTGATTTGGGCTTGGGTGGCGTCTTTGGGTACATCAAGAATCTTGTAATAATCTTTGCGTTGGGCCTGGCGTTGGAGTTGCTGGGCCTTGTGGAGCTTCTGCTGGAGCTCGCGCTGCTGTTGGGTGTTGAGCTGGGCGGTACCAGCCGCCTGCTGGTCCTTGGCCCGGTTCAAATCCTGGAAGGCCTTTTCACCGTCCTCCAAGGCAAGGTACATATCGGCACGCAGCAGCAGGAGTTCAGCGTCGTTGGGGGATAGATCCAATGCCGAAGTGCACCAGGTGACACCGGGTTCGTTTTTCTTGAAGCCGGCGAAACAGCGGCAAGCCAAGGCATGCAGTTTGGCTAGGAGTCGTTCGGGCACGGCACCGTCCGCTGCTTTGGAGGACTTCTTTAAGTCAGCGGGGACCCCCAATTGGGCGAGAACCTCGCGCACCTGACCTTCCAGTTCTTGGATCAGGCCCTGGGGGGCTGTTTCGTCCTCGCCCTTTCGCTTGGTCTGGGCCAAATGGAAGGCGGTCAAGGTCTTAGCGGCGGTGTTGAACTTATTCTTGCTGTAGTCCTTTTCCACGGCCTGGATTTGCTTCTCAATCTTTTTAATCTGGCGGAAGATGGCCTTGCACGCCTTGTTGTCTGGATCTGAGTTCAGGCAGATCTTAATGGCGGCTATAGCCTTGGTGGGCTGATACATGATGAAGTAGTAGAGTTGGGAGACCTTGCGGACGACAGCTAATTGAGAGGAGTCGATTTGAACGGCTCGGCTGGAGTGGTAGTCCCAGGGAAAAACATATAATGATAACAGAAAATGATTTATCACATTAGGGGGGGGGTTGGTAGCTTCAAGGTAAGTGTAACTAATGGCAGGCTAATCTTAAACAGACTGGTGAAGCAGAATTTTGTTGAGACGAGGAATATAATTACGTATCGAAAGGCAGGCTTACCTATAATCTGCGACAGCCTTCTCGGCGTTTCCTTGGCGAAGGTAACAGTCGGCGCGCAGCTCGTAGAGTTCAGTCATTTGGGTAGCGATTTTGAGAGCGTCCGAACTAGTCTGGACACAGCGAGAGTATTTCGCCGCTTCCAAGGCCGCCTTGGTATTCTCGAAGCCCCGTTCAGCAGTCTGGAGCTGGTCCAGGGCCTTTTGGGCCTCTTCCGAAGGGGGGGTAGCACTGGCCAATTTTTGGAGGTGTTCCCAATCGGCCCGGGCTTGACCAAACTGACCCCGTCGGGTCAGCAGTTTGCCCCGCTGGGTCAGGGCGGGTTCAAAGTTGGGATTCAGCTGTAGGGCTTGGTTCAAATCGGCCAAGGCCGCCACCGACCGGCCTTTGGACAAGTACACGGCGGCCCGTTTGAAATAGATGAGGGGCTGGGTGGCATCGGTGTCGAGGGCCTCTTGGTAACTGTCGAGGGCCTCCTGGTATCGCCCGGCGGTGAAACTGGCCTGGGCGGCGTCGAGATGGGCCTGTACAGCGGGCACGTCAAAGAAATCCTGGTCATGGGCGAAGGCGGGCCGCCAGGAAGTGGAGGCCAGTAGAGTCGGCGCCAGGGCACATGCCCAAACGGCAGAGGAGAAGCGCATGGAGTGAAGTGTAGGGGGGAGAGCGAATGGCCGAAGGGGGTAGCGAAAGTATAAAAAAGGCCGTCGAAGGATAGGCGGACAGCGGTCACAATTACTGACGACGAACTGCGGCGCACTACTAGTGGAGGCTATAAAATATGAGAATCGGCTAGCAATGATGACAGCGGACCGAATTGTGTAGGGAATATTTAGGTGAATAGTAGGAAAAGGCGAGCTGGCTAGTCGGAGAGGAAATGGGGGCAATATATACTATATGCTCGACCCATTTTTTGAGCCACACTGTGTATGTGAAATGTGGAGTGAAGTACACGCGCTAAACACCCATACACAGAGATCTTAGCGGGGGGACCACATATCAACATGGCATAGGATCATTTACAGGGCTAAAAATACATACCCCTTCCGCAACCCAATAGAAATAACCCGCCCATCGTTTTGGTGAGTGGCTGGACTATTGGCCGCACAATAAAGGGGGAGGCTTTGTTGGCTCCCGGCCATTGGTCGATTGCCGGCGTGGACCCTGACCCCCAGAGACCAAGCAACCCCGCCCGGGTCCCTCTCCCTGAGGAATGTACCTAAGCGAGCTCAAGGGAGGAAGGGATTGCCTATTCTTTACACATCATCTATCCTCCCCAATTCCCTGCTTCAACTCAACACTCTTTTCCACCAAAAAACCTTGGCCCATTTTAGTCAGGAATACGCAAATGAGTCATGGTTTTATCCATTCCGATATCCGTAAATGTTCACACGCTGCTTCTTTTTGAGCAATTTTAAACGTCTAGAGTGCCATAAATGTGACAATGTTTTGAAAGTCGTCCCCTCAATTTTGCACACTACCCAAGGGTGAAAGGTGTTCTTCGTTTAGTGGGCATGGAAGCGGTAGTTATCACGGCCGCTCTCTACTATGGGTATGCTGTATACCACCGACTAACAGCTGGTTAACCCATAGAGAAATAGGTCAGTCTTTTCCAGCATAGCTAATATACTTATAGGGAAAGTCATTAAATCAGCCGAATTCGATATGGGCAAAGCGTCAGGAATAGGATGACGTCGGAGTAAAACATAGTAGAGGACTGTGCTACAGCAAGGTGAATAGAGAACAAGTTACAGTGTGATAGAGTGAACGAGAAATAATATACTACTAGGAGAGAAAGTGACGTTGTGGACATTTCCAACTACAACCCTCACTTGAATTCTTCACCACCATCCCTTCCAACGAACAGTCCCGCCCTCTCCATTCGTTACATCTCATACCCCCAACTTCCTGCTCTCGATTCCTTCTTTACCCTCTCAATCCCTCATATTACAAACCCCCCTCATACCACACACTCCTCCTCCCCATCGCGTCTGGTATCCATGAACTCCGTGCCTTACGTTGACGAGCTCATCCGAGAATATCTCGTCGTAAGTATTAAGCTCAGTTACTCTCTTTCAGCGAGCATTACAGGAGCCATTCTGCCATTGGTCCCGTCCAGTGGTGTATGGCGGTAGCCAGCGGTTGCACAACTTAAACTGAATCGCATCGCCGCTGGCATGGGCGCAGGATTGGGGCACCCATCCCTGTATACCCATCCAACTGGTCATTGACTTGTTTGCATTAACTCCGACCTTGTCACCCATGGCTGCTCTTCTAGTTTCGGGGGTTTACGACAACCCTAAAGGCCTTTGACACCGACAACCGACTGGACAAGGATAAAGGTTTCCAGGTAAGTTAGTCGAGTCTGATATTGTATTGTCCTTTAAAGCTACCCGAGGGGCCTTGACGTATTCCTGTATGCGCATACACCCCCCCTTAGTATCCTTATATTGTCTAATTGTGCCCCCTCCCCTTGTGTATGCATGATTCATTCAACTTCACTTCACTCCTCCTTGGTGTATAACAATGGCTTACTTTATATATATTTCGGGAATGCCCACCTAGCCGGAGAAGATATCCCAGCATCTCATTGACCTGGTCGCCGGCCTGGATATTCAGGGGGTCATCGGCTACTGGCGCTATTTGGACCTCCGCTTCTTCTCGCGACTCGAGGAGAAATACAGTTCCGGTGTTCGGTTCATCGAACAAGAATTGGTGCGATACTGTATCATTACTGGTATGTCCCTTCATTGCTCGCATTACAACCTCTACGTCACGTATGATTTTAATGTACCCAACAATATTAATAACAAACCTATGAACTCCGGCAATCTCCGAAATTAATTGGGTTGTACACCGCTCCCCTCTTTTTGGTATATTCATGCTTACGCGATGCCCATATGTCTGACAACACGTTCCTTTCCTATTGACGGCTACCTATTCCCCAAATCTTCAGCCCTCAAAGAAAAAGCGCGAACCAAAGTACTGGAATGTCTCGAAATATACGCACCCGAAATGATCCATACCTCTGAATGGACCCGCTGGTTCGGTAAGCATGTTTAGAATATATCCCCGCCCTTTTGTTCGATTTTAGACTTTTATGCAAGGCCTTAGTAATTGATTTGACCAGCCGGTTTTTAGTTACGCATTCTCTAATACGCTCCCATCTTAACCAAAATCTTATACTTGGTTTTCGACTTACCGCCGTCTTCCAATCGCCCGTAGCTCTGCCCTACGTCCTTATGCCTCAGGATGACCCTTATTTTCGCCTCTACTTCACACCCCAATGGCAAGAGACCTTCCGCACGTCACTGCGGAACTTCATTGACACCGTCTTCAAACATATGCGTAAGCCAATATTCTAAGTTAACCTTCTCAGGATGTGTCAGTATACTGTCAATACGCCTCACTACACCCGTTTAGGTTCAGCCCACGGCTAACCAACCCAATCCATGATTTGGTATTTCTCGGTGACTGTAATTCTAGCCCTACCCGGTCTATTAGGCTACCAAATTGATTTTCTAAACCGAAAATCAATGCAAACCGAAATCCAGAATCTCAAGGCGACGGTGCGCCAACTTCGTGGTCAACTGGAAACCAGCACTATGCAGACTCGGGCTATTCAACGGAAATTGGATTACACATCAGCCGCCGCCGCTGCTGCTGCCACAGCTGCCGCTGTAGCTACAGCCATGTCCAGTTCTACCAACTCCTCGGATCATCCGGAATGTAGCACCCCTCCACAGCCACCACCCCCGGCACCTGCCACATCAACGTCAACATCGATGGTTGGACTTCCTATCAAATCCATCGACAGGGCCAGCATTTCCGAGGGTATCCGGGGATTCTGGGGCCGGTCTACCGGGCAAAATCACCCACCCGAATCAGTCCGCGATAGTTTATCCAAAAGCCACTCCTTTTCGAGTCGCGTATCAGATTTGGAGGTTAGTCGGCAGGCAACCCAGTCAACGGATGCGGCCGACCGGCGGTCAATTCGGTCGGTGTCTTCGCTGCCAATAATGGAAAATGTGCCTTATACAATCACTAGCCAGGTAAGAAACCCCTCTAGATTGTGCAGCAATGGTAGGGTTTAATGAGGGTATGTACCCCAGCTACTGATCGATCACGCCATAGTAAACGATGCTAGTAACCTCCACCACAAAACCCAATTGCATACCACTTTACGGAATGTCGACTTCACCCAATAGGAAATTTACCAGGAACATTCGTCGGAAGTTGTAGATGCCCGGTTCTCAATTGATGGCAATCTGATCGCAAGTTTCGATACAGACGGTATCATCAAGTAAGTTCGCTTAATATAATGCATCATTTAATCTGATGTACTGCCAGCTTCATATTTCTTCATCATAGCTGTGCCATTTGCCACGGTATTTGATCAAATTCCAGTAATTTAATCAATCCTATATTTGCTTATTGATCCGCCTCCCGATTACTTCATTTCATCCCGCCTTAGAGTCTGGAGCCCTTCGTCCGCCCTTACCAAAGCCAACGTGAAGATTACCACTGTTCCCCAAGTCACTTGTGTAGAATGGGAACCCAAAGCGAGCAAAGTACTACTATTTATTGGTACCAGTTCTGGACTCATTAAAATATACAGCACCGAAACTAAAGCCGTGGTACACGAGTTTGTTTGTCCTAACCGCCACCCCCGGCTGACTCACCTATGCTGCGCCCGTAGCGCTGCATTACTGGTTAGCATATCTCTTTCCCACCATCCTACCTCACCATCTACTGATATGGCTGCTTCTGGGAGCGGTGGCGCTGACCAAGTACCTACATCGCCCCTCCAACTTTTTCCGTCCATTGACTCCCCACCCCATTCACCAGGGTCAACAAACGGCGAAGCGCCATCAATTTCTTCCTACCAGCAGACACCGTCGTCGCCGTCGGTGCCTTTATCGGCGACGTCCATGTCCGTGACATCATCGTGTCCGATTTCACCTAGCCTGTCTAGGCGTACTTTAGTATCTACATGGAATTGGAAGACCCGGGCCCACCAGGTAAATAAGCAAATCAATGTTTAGGTGAACCACACAATATATGAGTGCCAAAGGAGACTATGCTAAATCCGGTTAACCCATGAAACCAACACTTTCCCTTTTGGTTATTACTCCTTGATTACTATGTGTATTAATCCTGCTTGCATTATATATTGGCGTCTTTATCCTCTTTCTATATCGATTTAGAATTCCCTGGAATTCGATACCATGTCCCCAATCTGTAGTGTCCGCTTTAACCACAATGGTCAACTTATGGTGATTGCTGAAGGCTGCGGGAAAATTAGAATCCTTGGTAAGTCCGTGTATTTAATTTAAATATTAGCATACCCAGTGTTCTACCATTGCTGGAGACTATCTTGGTCGGCGGGTTTATTATTTTATGCGGATAATTGGTTTCATGGTCTAGGGTATTGCAATGGCTATATTGCCATAGGGTTATATTTGCATAAACCTACAATCATCTCATAATCCATTCACTGGATCTAGCTCATTATTATTACTGCTCTTATGTTGGTTGAATAATGCCTCAACACCCAATCTCCTCTTTAGATGTCATTACACTAAGTATTATTACCGAATGGACAATCGAGAACCAAGAAATCTGTATGGCTGTATTCAGCTTCGACGAAAATGATATCGTCTGTGTTAATATTCGTAATCAGGTGTGTTTAACCAAAATTTAGATTTATAATACTATTTCACGCCACTCTACTGGTTCCGATATAACCCCTAAGGTTTTGATATATTTTTGTTTTCCCGGTAGCCTAGAATATCATAAACGAATTACCATGGATTCACTAAACTCTTTTCCCCTTTTTAATTGCGCCGCATGTCCTAATGGCCACATGTCGACATTACTTTTAAATACATATTTAACAGATCACCCGCTGGTCCCTCCATAAACCGGGCACGTGTACGTCAACATCGGTAAGCGGGACCGCGACCGAGATATCCGAAAGCAACGAGTTTGAGCCCTTGGACCCTCATCTTGTGGCCATGAGCGACGATGCCGAACATAGCGTGGCCTGTATTAACCCTTTCCAGGCGGCTATTTTTGTGGTATGTAGTTTACTTGTATATAGGTTCATATCCATTAGTACTTGCATTTTCCTCTCCTCCCTCCGCTTGGTAATTTATGCCGTTCCTGTTTGTGCTTGACTAACCCACTCGTTTACCCTGCTATAACCTGATGACAACGGCCATTGACTTTGAATAGACCAAAACCGGCAAACTACTTCAGACCCTTAAACGACACACTCAGCCCATCACTTGTGTTGACTGGGCAGCCGACCAGAATGTATTATTGACGGCGAGCGAGGATGGCCTAATAAGAGTACATCAGCTTGCGAAGCCCTAATGTGACATTGTTTGTTATTTACACCCCCCCCCCTGGATTGGAGCTATCGTGTACCAATCCTATTCAATATCCTGCTGTTATTACTACTTTTATCAGAATGGGCTGTTTCAGCCATATCTATATAAATATACATACAAACACTACAGTGGTTATCGCACCCCTTTTAGAGATAATTACCTAATAAGGGCATTTGAAATTCTATAACCCGGTGTATGGTTCACAGTTCCAGTAAACTTAAATCTTGTGTAGAACAATATGTCAAATTATTATTAGTTTGTATAAATATATAAATATATATTAAAGAGAATAACAAGTGTATGTGTAATTTTGTTGGCTGGTCAATACCGAAAATAAATGTGACATAATACAAACATAGAAAACGCTGGTGCAGCCGTTAGGAAAAAAAAACAACCGAAGGTCCGCAGCCACTGGATCAGCAGAATCCTATGACTGACAGCCTTACCTCCGTCATAAACGTGCCAGTCATCGCCGACGCCGTCGTCCTCCTCCATGTGGTCATTAGCCTCACTACCACCCCCACCACCATAATCACTGTTTCGATCGATGGTGACGACAGCGTTGGCGTGATTGCTACTAGTGGGAGTGTTCGGATCATCGTCAAACTCATATCGGCCGCGTTGCAAAGTAGGTGTACCTGACACGGGCCGAAGAAGCTCCAACCGATCCGATGGGGGTTTATGAGCGTAGCCGATAAGGGTGTTGGTGTTGGTGTTGGAGGGGGACTCCCTAGTACGGTCGTCGATGGAGCCCAGTTGAAGTTCGTAGCCTTGGGGATGGCGTAGGCGATGTTGGGAGTAGCGAGTACTGACTTGGCGGTAAGCCCGGTAGCCCAAGAAGAGTACGGTGAGTATAAATACGCCGCCGTAGCGGATGAAAATGGCCACCTGGTCCGGTAAAAGGCATATTTGAATCGCCCAGGTTCGATCCGGATTAGAAATAACATCGGAGGTAGTTCTCGCGTTGATGCTGGCAGTTGAAGTAATACCGTTACCTTCAGGCTGGTCATTGGCTAATGGGCTAGTTTGGGCGAGGTGTGGTAGAAGGTGGTGGTGGTGTAAAGTGAGGAGAGTGTAACTGGGTCGAGTGTTTCCCCCCGCCATGGAATAACTCCCCAAAGTGTACTCGGGAATTGTTCGATTCACTTCATCCCGGTCCAGCTGGGAAAGAGGAGGTGGAGATATGGTATGAGTAACTTCACACTGATCATGGTCATCACCAGTGAATACCACTTCGGGCTGGGTTTGTCGTAGAATGCGGTTGGTTATGGGTTCACGGACGAGGTTTTGGTACTGAAATCCGAATTTTTGGTTGATTTCGTGACCCCGATTCCGTCGGGGTCCACAGTCGGTGTGAGGGGGTCGGTAAAGGGGGATATGGGTGAACAATAGACGGGGGGCCATCGCTGGATGAGGAGCCGCCATTGACGTTGCTTCTGCTGCTGCTGTCGAAGAATCGGAACTCGAGAGAATTTCCCTTTCCATTTGGTCCAGGAAAGCTGTACTATTGGCTGCCAGCTCGGGAATGCTCGTGTTTTCCAGGGACAAATTGTCCAGGATCAATAAATCGTGCCCAGCCACGCTCCAGCGATAGTTAAGAGGGCCGAATTCGCGTATAAACCGGGTTACGGCAGCTGGAATGATAGTCGCCCCTACTCCGATATCGTGGTTACCCGCGACATAGCGGAACAGCGGCCGGTAATGATACGCCGGGAGCACTGAAGCCGGTGGATCACCCAATTCCTGTACCGAAGGGACGGTATTAGTATTGATGGGAAGCTGCGGGGTCGATTCGCGGTCCCGGCCGTGTTGTTGCGGGGAGTCCGCCAGGCGGAAAATCCGCCTAAATCGATCCAACTCTTCGTACCATGCGACATCTTCCCAGTGGCGGCCGCCATCGAACAAGTCTCCCAGAATTAACACGGCGTCGGGCCGTTGGGCCTGGAGTAGATACCAATAGTTTTTCGTGGCGTATTGGTCGGTGAAGAAATTGGTGAGGGAAAGCAGGAGACCCGTATGGCGGTAGGAGTAGTAGTCGGTAATTTGGGGATCAGCAATAATGGCAATTCTGTACAGGGTAGGGTCGAGTGGAGACGAGAACGGGGTGGTGGTGGTGGTATTGGCGTGGGTGGCAGTGTCAAGGGGAACGGAGGAGCGGGCCAAACCGACACTGGGTGGGAGTGGCCAATGGCACCGCTGTGACGCGAAATGGAACTGTAGGATTTCGGAATAGACTATAAAGCCGACCCATATAAGCGGTAGCCAGCGGGCAACGGCGGCAGTAGAAAAGGCCAGCTCCGGCATGGTGGCGAAGAAGGGGGTTTACAACAAAAAAATAATACTAGGAAAATGCCGACTTGGCTATGAAGAAGCTGATGGGAGAGTAGGTCGGAGAATAAACATGGTCCGGAATAAGAATGAGCAAAGGAAAGGCACTGAGGGGAATAGGGCTTCTGAATAATAATAAACGTGCCCTGTCTTGTTCGTGTCACTCACCCAGGAAAATAGATTATTATTATATATATTATTAATCTGGAGGTGGTTACTTATATTGACTGCTAGTGATGGGATAATCTTTATATTGACGTCGTGATTGCCCAATTAGTCCGCACACACCACACGCTGCCTTTCCATGGTATCTTCGCGCCTCAGAATAAGATACCTATTTATTATATTCCCACCGCGTTTCCATTCCTCCTTCCACACTGGTTCTCAGTATTCCCCCCCTCCCGTACCTTTCCTTCCTTTTATAGGTTCCACCTCACTGGGCAGGATCAACACCCGGGGGGCCCTAGTAGAACATTCTTTTCTTGGCGGCCACGGCAAATCCTCGGGTGGGAAAGTGTTAAGGGTTAGCCCGGAACTAATCACTGTGGGGTTAGAGGGTAAATATGTTCCGACCAACTTCAACCATACATTCTTCCCCAACCCCGTCCGCTCTGGAATGGCCATGTGTAGTACGCCTTCCTAAGCAACGATACCCAACATCTTGACACGGTGGAGCAATTCGGGGCAGGGTTTTAAATTAATTGTGGATTTGGGGCTATGATTAACCTCTACGTCAGCTCAGGAACCGAGTAGAAAAGCCAGTTGGTTCCCAAAGACAAGGAGGGAAGGTTTGTATTTTTTCCTTGTAGAACCTACTTTAAGGAACATCTCGGAGAGCATGGTATTATGAATAACGATAGGTGCCTTGGTCAGTCGGAGGGAGTTGTAAGTGCAGACGCTATTAACGCGCTGGTCGCTATTGGCGAATATCTATGGGGAAAACCCCATATATCTCGAAGTGGTTAATCGGTGTAATGTCTTACCCCTCCAGTCCAATGAACTAGCTGTCCCTTTTTTCTTGCCAACACTTTCCTCCCCGGGCTCGGTCATAACGCCTACACCTGCTCTTTACCAACAGCCTGACTCCCCTACAGTCCAAAGCACATTGCTGTGTCCAGCTAAAATAATTAAATCGGACACCTTTGGCTTACCACCTACGGGGCAGCTGTATAATACACCATTTCCTACAGTCGCAGGTAAAGGAAGCGTCGTTTCACCACTATTGTTTGGGAGTGGAAGTTGATTTTGACTGGCGAAGTAAAAACTGTAGTCGAGGGAGTTCCACACCAAGCGGCTATTAGGGGAAGGGCAGCATTGTGCTTACATTTTACAAGCCGAGTCTACGGACCGCGGTGTACAAACATTGGTGTTAAAATAGTGGACCCCAGTAAAAATAAACACCGGAAAAAAATATTCGGAGAGGCAACCCAAAAAGGATTTATCGAATAAATATACTACAGAAAAGTATCAATAGGTGTAATACCCTTGGAGTTATGAAAATGAGACGTAGTGGGCTTCCTGCGTTCGCTGATGGATGAATCCGCACCCACTCTGTATAGGATGGTGTATGATTGCAAGCTTGGTAAGTTCCCACAGCAACTTTGGCCTCGCATCTTTCCCGTACTGTCGTATCGGACACCCCTTTCCCCCGTCATGCTAAAAATAACCACCAACAGCGCACTTTCAAAGATGCATCGTTTCCTACTGCGCACGTAATTACAAATGACAGTGTCCATCACGGGCCCAACGAAACCAGTCCACGCACCCCGTTCGGTTAGATTATTCCCGGTTCCGTGGGATGGTGGAGTTCAATATAATATTCCTTAGCACGTAATTGCCAATAGTACCTTTTGTTGGCAATTGAACTAGGGGGGGGAGGTACCTTTCATGAACCCAAGAGTCTGGGAATACCCAAGCAATATGACTTCAATGGTAACGACGCTGATAAACAAACTGACACGGGGTACTCCCACCCAAGCCGATCAACGGGCTCCTCCAGATCAACTGACTTGGCTAAAATCCGGCCATGACCAGGAGGTATAATGGATGAACGCATTGACTTTAACCACCCTCCTACCAACCACTCGGTACGCTATACTATGCCAGTTGGGTTATAGTGGGTGCGGCGGTAGTGAACGGGGGCGTTAGTGAACAACACAACAGCACCATCTCCTTAGTGGATGGGTTGGCAAGGGTGTTTAAAGATCCATGGGCACCTCCATCTACCCCAAAAGACAGACCAGCCAGGTCAATCCAAGCGATTACTCATTTAATTGCTCATTTAGCAGGATATAGAATCGAGAAAGTAGCCGCGAAGCTCCCCACGGTATAAACTGATCCCAATTCTACCAGCATCTGGTCGCATTGTCCCCCTTTTTTTACATCCTAATTGGAAACCAAAGCGACACCAGTGTTAGGCCTGTCACTGGTCATGGCCCAGATGTTTAAGTATACTAAAAAAAAGGACATATGATCTGGCAATCCTATCTTGGAAATCAGTACGCACAATCGCTTTCGAAATGTCCGACGTATGCTTGGTTCATTTGAAGTACCATTTCGGTTAGATAATCGCTGTTTAATAGTCCATTTCCAGGACTTGGCGCGCCGGTATAAAACCCCCCCTCCATACCCACTCGGTTATGAAACGCAGTAACATTTCTACTAAGTCTGTACCTTTTCAATAAAGCCCAAGCCTTTAGTCACCCATATACCACATGTATTTCAACTGTCCATTTTTGTTTCGACTATTCAGTTTACTTATCGTCCGGCTTACCAGTCCTCTTGATTAATGAGCACCGGCTTATATTCCTCTCCAGAACCGTATCCCTCCGATTTACCCCAGCGACCCATACGTGTTATTATTCTTTCTTTGGATTTTTTTTGAACCCCATTTAACCTCCCACTTGACCACCCCGTAACCTCCCCACCATGCAACGACCTTCCGGAATGTCCAATCGTCGATTGGGTAAGCAGCCCGCCTCTGAATCCTCCAATAATTTCAATCCGTGGTCCTCCTATTCTCCTGCCAGCCCCCACTTCTCGGACTACAACGACCTCGAGGACCTGTCGGGCCAAATGATATTTGGCGAGCCCGGCCCCTATCCGGACGTCACGAACGTGGAACCCCATTTGGGACTGAGCCACCTGGACTTTGACAACGCCCTAAACAATAGAATGGCCGGGTTTCGTTTCCGTCACAACCGGAGTGCCGCTGTGACTAGAAATCCTACGTTACCGTATCTGCTACCCATGCAGAACCTCGAAACAGTTTATGAAGATTCGGACGATGGCGGCGGCAATGGTGACGGTTACTATGATGGCGACGAGGGTTACCCGCCTTCCATGGCGGCGGGTCAATTCCTGCACCGGCCCGCATCACCAGTGATGGCATCGGTGCCATCCACCCACCGGTATGGCCAATTGCCCGGCCAGGAATTAAGCCGCGCCAATGACATGAGTCCATTCGAAAGGAGTGACAATCACTATGGTAACTTCTTCGGGATTCCCAGTAGTTTTGGGAATCAGATGGGCTGGAGGGCAGCCAACAATGCCGCCAGCTTCTCCCCACCGCATTATCAACCGGTCCAGTCGAACCGACACGGAGCGGATGCCAATTGGTTCCCGATGGCTCGTAATAGTCCGTCGGATATGGGAGGATGGGGAGCAGCATCGGCTCATCGCTCGTCGTCGTCGCCCCCTCCTCCGCCGCCCTTCTGGGATCACATGCATATGCAGCGATCGGATAGATCTCCCGGGAGCGGATGTGGCTAAATTCCGGACCAAATATACAATTGGATGTAGTTTGGCCCGCACAGAACACTTATTAAGCTTCGGTGGGCTGACCCGAGTGTACTCCAAATAACCTGCTCTCTTGTTGGCCATGGATTCAGGCCTATTGCCCTTTATTTTCTACCAATTTACTACTACGCCCAGTCTATGTTATTATCATTATTATTACCTTTCACATTTATATATTATCACTGATTTCGCTTTAAATAAATAGGTGCCCTTTTAAACCTTTTTAAACCCGGATATGTGTACTGCCATGGGCAGCCAGGTCGAGGCCGCATAAGCGTTGGCGCTGGTCGTCAAGCCAAGAACTAACTATGCCATGGATGAGTTTGAGGTCCCCGGACGTTGGTAAATTCATTCAATGAGAACAACCCGGTGGAGGAAGTATTGTTATAGTCCATTATACAAACTGATTCTCCTTTCCTTCAGTTTTCCTGTTTATTATTACATTCTCATTTCCACTAACTATTGATGAAACTATAGGCCATCAAAGTCAACGGGGACTTTGACCCATAGCAATTAGCCACTTCATGTTACTACTTCCACTATTTTGGTAATCCTATTATGAGCGGTGGCTCAGGAATAACCAGCCACTCGGTGGATTCCATCTGGCGATTGCATCATATAAACTTTTAGCATGAATTATTTCCATCAGTTATATCAATATCCGACCTGAAGGAGGCTTGGGAAGACAGCACCTCTACAAGTCTTCCAACTTTGTATTATTATTTTACTTGCATTTACATATCCGTGGCCGTAGCATAGTCATTGGGTTAGTTTTTTCCCTATTGCAGCTTTTTATGGCCTACAATCACCATAGTTACTATTATTAGTCATAGTTATTTAGTTCAGTCAGATTATTATATATATTCTAGTAGTGCCCCCTCATTTTTAAGGACAGGTTATGTTTGAGATAAGTTTTTATTTAAGAAAATTCAGAATAAATGTCTACTTTTAACTTTACAAGGATTACCTGATGACCCTGGCAATGTCTTTTATGCAGGTCTGTTTAATTTAATAATTCCTATTCTTATTCTTATTCCTTTTATTCCTTTATTATTCTGTTCAATTTTGATTTCCCTAGTATTGAATCTTTTATACTCATTTTTTATTATCCAACAATATGACAACATGCAAGACAATAGTGTATAGTGTAATGGAAGGAACATCCATTGGCAACTTCCCTAAAGCTACCTCAGTCTCTAGCCCCTCAAAACTAACAGAGTCTAATACTTTCCACTACACAACTAAATATGACAAACCATCCAGCAACAGCAAACTGGAGACCCCTCTACCTGCTGATACCCCAAAGGATAAGAAAGTGGAGCCCCTCAAATCATTCGCATTACATATGTATAGTATAGAGGGAAAACTTTGGCAAATATTTGTACCTCACTGACATAGAAATAGTAATCTAGAAGAATTCTAAAATAGGTGTATAAAGTATCAGACTATCTAATCATCCCTAATCTGACTGACTTAATGCCCAACTATATTAGGCCTTATAGTACCATATTAACTTTCCCATAGTCACCCCCAGTACTATGGGATCATCCCTTATTACATAACCCTTCCCCTTCTAGACTCTGCCTATTTATACTTATCACTCAAGTACTGATTTAAAGACTCTTTCAGTTACCATCAGAGTCTTCTGAATACCTACAACCATCCAGTTGGCCTATTTATCTAGCCCCTAGTCTTAGTATTTATTATACTGGGCTGGTGTTAAGGCCAGGTACTGTAGGACAGATAGGATGTAAAGAACTAAACTCAAATTTTTGAAAACTGAACTTTATTTAAAAAGGTAGGTGATAAAAGGGAAAGGTGATGATAGACTTGCTGTTCCAAGAGGTAGTAGCAAGGGGGAGTATTTATACTTGAAAGAGGAAGCCTAAATGAAAAGATAGATGGATAATAGAGAAAGGGAGAGAAG